>CAUYLG010061929.1:0-93393 GCA_963573385.1 Cacajao melanocephalus
TTTTGTGTTGCCAATTCACCCACCTCCTGCAATATCCTTTTTTTTTTTTTTGTTTTTTTTTTTTTTAAGAAAAAAAAAAATAAGGAGTCCCACCGAGAAAACCAGGGGCCCAAACCGGGCACACAGAACCCCCCGCCCCTCAATCTCCATTTTTTTTTTTTTTTTTTTTTTTTTTTTTAGATACAATCTCATTCTGTCTCCCAGGCTGAAATGCAGTGGCCCAATCTGGGCTCACTGCAACCTCCGCCTCCAGGGTTCAAGCAGTTCTCCTGCCTCAGCCTCCCTAGTAGCTGGGATTACAGACGCGTGCCACTACACCCGGCTTATTTTTTGTATTTTTGGTAGAGACGGGGTTTCACGGTGTTAACTGGGATGGTCTCGATCTCCTGACCTCGTAATCAGCCCGGCCCGCCTCGGCCTCCTAGAGTGATGGGATTGCAGGTGTGAGCCACCGCACCCAGCCAATACCTTTTTTATTTTGCGATCTCGGCTCACAGCAACCTCCCCCTTCCGGGTTCAAGCGATTCTCCTGCCTCAGCCTCCCGAGTAGCTGGGATTACAGGCATATGCCACCATGCCCGGCTAATTTTGTATGTTTAGTAGAGATGGGGTTTCTTCATATTGGTTAGGCTGGTCTCAAACTCCTGACCTCAGGTGATCCACCCGCCTCAGCCTCCCAAAGTGTTGGGATTATAGGCGGGAGCCACCGCACCCGGCCAATACCCTTCATTTTTTAAAATGTGGGAATTTTTCTGAGCCTGTGAGCTGTGTTGCAAAACGATGAGCACTTTTCCACAGCTACCATATTATCTGTCTCTGACATAAAGACGGAAGGAGGAAGGTGGAGAGGGGAAAGGAGGGAGAGGGAAAGAAGGAGAAACGCGAGAGAAACAATTTGCTGACGTCAAAGAAGACCACACTCTACAGGATAGCATTACTTGTACGTCAACCACCCACTCCCTCTAATTTACTAGAAACCAAACGGCCTGTTTAGACGCCCTTAGACGGGTTAGTCTGGGTTGGGTTTTTCTGGGGGGTGGGTTGGGGAGGGAGGTGTTTTGTTTTTTTGCTATTTTCCTTTGACCAAAAGCGCCATTAATTGTTGGGAGTTTGAAAGCTACCTGATTCTCTGAAACAGAGGGGATTTCCATGAGTAATAATTCAGACCGTGCTTGTGTAGAGCGCTGTGGCTCGAGTAAATTGATCCAGCTGCTTGCAAAGCTCATGGAAAAGGGCCCCGGGGAGAGGACGGCGGCGACTGCAGCTGGGCCCTCTGCTGGTGCTGTCACGTGGTCCAGCCGGCGTCCGCCCCGCTGTTTCGGGCTCGCCCCCGCACCCTGCGCGCCCCCGGCGCCCCTCTCCCAGCTCCAGGCGCCCTCGATTCCCCTGCTGCCCGAACCCCTGGTTCCCCGGGAGGTCCCCGCCTTGCAGCCTTGGCTGATTTCGCAGGCTGAAGGCGATTCTTCAACACAAGTAGCAACCTCTTCTTGGGAAATGCAGGATACTGATTCTGGTTGGGGGCGACCCTAAGCTCCCTCTTGAATGGCAGCCTTTGGTGCACGGGCGCGTTTGTGCTTCACAGAAGCATCCTGCGGTTCTGTTGTCCGGACCCACCAGGACCTATTTGCAAAGAAAATCAAATCTGGCAACAGTCACCTGTAACCCGAGGCTACAGAAATACCGATTCCACTACCCAGATGGTAGAGTTCAATGTGTTTGCTGGCTAAGGCCGCACAAGTTAATTTTTATCCTAGTAAAAAATAATAAACACTGCATTAGCAACTAAATGTTTATCAATTTGCAGTTCATTTCCAGCCAGATCATTTCGCTCCTGCGTGTTTTTTACTGCTAGCTGATGCACTGGAGTGCTTTTCCCCAAACCATATGTGGCTATTTAAGTCTTAGCCTCTGTAGCATTTATATGGTGCTTTTCACCTTAATTGGATAATATAATTTGGCTACTTCAGCTGTGGTCTTCAAACATCGCGTTTTATTGATAAAGAAACTGCAGTAAGGAAAGATTAAATGACTTGCTTGGGGATCATCCTGCAGTTCAGGGGTGATGCTAAACAAGGAACCAGAAGTTTATATGGCACACAGACCTGTATGGGGGGACCACGTGGCTGAGCGGGGCTGAGTTTGTTGTGTGTCTTTTCCTCATCTTATGTGAAGATAATGTTAGAGGAAGTGGCAGAGAACAACTAGCTAATGGAGTTAGCAACCCTGCCTGGGAAGCAGATGCATCGGTGCACATAAGCAATGCTAGCATGTTGAGCCTGTGATGGAAACTCCGGTAGCTACAGTTAAGCCCTTCTGCACATGCTTTGGCTATTTTTGTTATCTCAGCAGCATTAGAGGCACCGTGGGGTAGTGTCGTCCACTGTTTGTCTCTGGACTGTCATAGCCAGAAACAATGATTTGGTTAAGACAAAAGGAAGCGATGCCCGTCCTGGGATGGTGCAGATGATAAACCCTCCCCCTACTTCCCAGTAGGAGTAGAAACCTTGATAGTGCCGCTTGGTTTAGGGCGGATCTAAAGCTGCTACTCTGGGGAAAAGGATAGTGAAAGACTCTTCCGGGCAGAAGGCAGGATAAGTCAGATGACCCTTTATTATCTCTGTGGGAAAATAACTCGCTTTCTTGAAGTGTAAGTTTTTCTCCCCTGAAAAAGTGAGGGGATAGAAGGATGTCCCTCACAGGGTGGCTGTGCCCATAAGGGACATGATACTCAGGGCTTGGCATGGTGCCTGGCATCTGGTAGACACTGAAGAAGGACTCTTGCCAGAAGAGTAGGCTCGGTGGAGACGGGTAGGTGATGGGTTGAAGATACCATGTATGCAAGCCCAAATATGAGGTAATGCCCCATTTCCCAATGGGCAGGTTACACAAATTTTGTGTCCTTTTTTTTTCCTTTCTTTTCTTTTTTGTTGCCTCCTTGAATATATACTTTTTTTCTTTTTCTTTTGAGACAGCATCTTGCTCTATCACCCAGGCTGGAGTGTAGTGGTGTGATCTCGGCTCACTGCAACCTCTGCCTCTCGAGTTCAAGCAATTCTTTCTGCCTCAGCCTCCCGAGTAGCTGGTATTATAGTTGTGTGCTACCACGCCGGGCTAATTTTTGTATTTTATAGTCGAGACATGGTTTCACCATGTTGGCCAGGCTGATCTTGAACCCTGGACCTCGGGTGATCTGCCCTCCTTCGCCTCCCCAAGTGCTGGGATTGTGTGAGCCACCACGCCTGACTTCTATATATATATATATATATATATATATGTATACATATATATATATATACACACACACACACACACACACACATATATTGAGATGGAGTCTCATTCTGTTGCCCAGGCTAGAGTGCGGTGGTGCAATCTTGGCTCACTGCAACCTCCACCTCCCAGGTTCAAGCAATTCTCCTGCCTCAGCCTCCCAAGTAGCTGAAATTATAGGCATGTGCCACCATGCCCAGAGAATTTTTGTATTTTTAGTAGAGACAGGGTTTCACATGTTGGCCAGGCTGGTCTTGAACTCCTGACCTCAAGTGATCCACCCGCCTCAGCCTCCTAAAGTGCTGAGATTACAGATGTGCGTCACTGTGCCCAGCTGCTTTTAATGATGCGAGTGAAATAGTCACATTTCTAGTTAAGAATTTATTCACTTAGTAATTACTTGTTTGTTTATTTGCTTGTTTGAGACAGAGTCTTGCTCTGTCACTAAGGCTGGAGTGCAGTGGCACAATCTTGGCTCATTGAAACCTCTGCCTTCTGGGTTCAAGCAATTCTCCTGCTTCAGCCTCCGGAGCAGCTGGGACTACATGTGCGCACCACCACACCTGGCTAATTTTTGTACTTTTAGTAGAAACAGGGTTTCACCATGTTGGCCAGGCTGGTCTGGAATTCCTGACCTCAAGTGATTTGCCTGCCTGGGCCTCCCAAAGTGCTGGGATTATAGGTGTGAGCCACCGTAGCTGGCCAGTTATATTTAGAATCGTGTATAAATACACTTAGGAATCTTGCCTTATTGTTACTCATTAACTCATTATTCAGACTCTTTGTTATCAACTGTCTTTGTCATCACTTTCGCCTCCCCCTTTTTTTTTTTTTTTTTTTTGAGATGGAATCTTGCTCTGTCACCTAGGCTGGAGTGCAGTGGCACGACCTCAGCTCACTGCAGCCACTGCCTCCTGGGTTCAAGTGATTCTCTTTCTTCAGCCCCGCAAGTAGCTGGGACAACAGGCATGCACCATCATGCCCGGCTTATTTTTAGTGGAAACGGGTTTCATTAATGTTGGCCAGGCTGGGTCTTGAACTCCTGATCTCAGTCAGTCTGCCTGCCACGGCCTCCCAAAGTGCTGAGATTACAGACGTGAGCCACCGTGCCCGGCCTTGTGCCCCTTTTTGAATGATCTGACTCAGTCTTCCAGAACACTTCATCTTGCTTCTGTCCAGTTGTCTTTGAGATCTAGGACTTTCTGAGTGTGTATGCCATGCTCACTGGAAATGTTACCTCAGGCCTTGATATCCATGTGCTATTTGCCATCTCCACAAAGCCAACTTCCTGCATTGCTTTTAAAAGCGGTCTTCATGGGGTTGTGGCTATGAAAGGAAATGTTCACGTGTTTTAGAGACGCACACTAAAGTAGGAAGGAGTGAAATGACGTGAGGCCTGTGATGCTCTTTAGAAGATTTCAGCAAAGAGAAAAAGAAGTAAAACACACAAAATGAAGCAAATGTTAACAAATCTGGGTAACTGTTGATTAAGTGATAGATCTATGGAGAGTCACTGTGCTATATGCTCTTTCTACATGCTTGAAAATTGTCATAATAAAAGTTAAAATGGGCTGGGCCTGGTGGCTCACGCCTATAATCCCAGCACTTTGGGAGGCTGAGGCAGGTGGATCACTTGAGGTTAGCAGTTTGAGACCATCCTGGCCAATATGGTGAAACCCTGTCTCTACTAAAAATATAAACATTAGCCAGGCGTGGTGGTGGGCACCTGTAATCCCAGCTACTCGGGAGGCTGAGGCACGAAAATTGCTTGGACCTGGGAGGGTGGAGGTTGCAGTGAGCTGAGGTTGTGCCCCTGCACTCCAGCCTAGACGACAGAGCAAGACTCTGTCTCAAAAAAGAAAGAAAAAAAAAAGTTTAAAATGAGCTTTAAAGGACTGGCTTACAGGCTGGGCATGGTGGCTCACAATTATAATCCCAGCACTTTGCGAGGCTGAGGTGGACAGGTTGCTTGAGTGTCGGAGTTCGAGACCAGCCTGGGCAACATGCTGAAACCCTGTCTCTCCGAAAAAAAAAAAAAAAAAAAGGACTTGCTTACAATCTTACAATATCTCATACTTGTAATTGGAGGTCATACCTCCAAGAATAACTACAAAAACTTTTATTTTTCTTTGTGTTAAAAAACCAAATCAACAAAAACTCTTCTTCCAGACAACCTCTATAAACATTCCAAACTAAAATTGATGAGATTCCTTTTGGAGTATTTTCTCGTACCAAATAAAGAAATCCTGTAATATTAAGAGCTTTTTGCAGACACGTTGTAAGGTGACACCTTATACTTGCCTATCCATCTTATTTTTCTCTATGCTGTGCTGGTCTGAGTAGACAGGGTTGGTAATGACCCCAAATGGAACACTTCTTTAAGTGATAGGGAGAGCTCCTGCACTGACCTTCATCAGAAGTACCCATTACCTACTGCCCTTGTTGGCACTGGAGCTGGAAGGCTCAGGATAGCAGGGAACAGGCCGCCCACAGTCCTGGAAGCAGGCCTGGTGGCACAGGCCTGGGTATGGAGTGGTGGCGGAAGAGGGGAGAGTCACTGTTTTCTTCATTAGTTAATGTCTGTCCCCTGGAGGGAGGGCAAGAGCCATGGTCTATACAGCCAAAGTGAGAGGGTGGTTGAGCAATTCTCCAGCAAAGTCAGGCCAAGTCAGGCAAAGTCAGGCTGTGGTTCCCACAGCCTGAAGTGTTAGGAACAGAGAGTGAAAGGAACAGAACACCAGTTCGTATTTGTCTTATGTGAATTTTGTAGCAATGGCTTTTCCAAAGGAGGAAAGAAAAAGTTATTTTATTTTTTTGCACTTAGACGTATTTATCTTTATTGTAGCTTCTTTTTTGTTTGTTTTTAATTGTACTTTAAGTTCTGGGGTACATGTGCAGATCTTGCAGGATTGTTTTTAAAACAGGGTTGAAAAAGAGGATGTTTTCCATATGGACATAGTAGGCCATTTACCGACGAGTTACTATGATAAAACAGATCTACTGGGCCTGTGTGGGAAGCCTGGAATTCTTTTACTTTATTGTATTTTCCCTTAAGGATATATTGCATTATTCCACAATAGGTTGGTCATAATCTTTGAGAGATTTACTTCTGAGACTTTTCAGTGTGGCTTCATTCACACTTCACATTTCATAAGATAGATGATTTTGGCTACTTTGAAAGAACGCTCCCTCAAACATAAAGATCACAGCATCACAACGTTAGAATGTCTGTCTCAACATTTCAGTGCTAGAAGATTTATTGGAATACAGATGAATAAAATAAGATAAACACAATCCCAGTGTGCTCAAACTGAGAGCATGTTCTTTTTTTGAAAACATTTTTTTTATGATGAGCTAAGTGTTAATTATAACCCAAAAAGAAGGAAAAGTGTGAGATTAGATAAGTGTCTGCTAGAGCCATTATGGACATGTGCATTCTGTGAAATGGGCTTAGAGGTCAGTGGTTGCAGCTGCAGGATAAAGTTCACTTGTTGTTTATTCTCAGTCTGATTGGGCCACCACTGAAAACAGAATGTGAACTACTGTCCAGAGGCCCTCTGTGAAATTCAGGTCTGCCTTAGGGGGGACGCTTCCAGCAAGGGAGCGCGCGATGAAGTCTGCAGGCATCACTTGGGCAACACCAGGTGGCCACTGGCCAGGAGATGGCTATCAAATGCAGTTGTTAGGTTTTGCACATCTTTCTCAAGCTTCTGAGCTGAGCAGGAAAGAGAGACGTTTGTTTGGGGATTTATCTCATCTCTAAGACACTCTTATAGACGAACTCTTATCAGTTCTATGTAGAACTCTGTATCCGTTCTGTAAGTCACTCTTTAATCTGAATCTTTCTATTTGCTCAAGAGGAAAACAAGTCTGACTTGCATACCACTGAGGATTTAGATTGGACAGTTTACATCTGTCACCTGCGCCCAGTAGCGTCTTCTACCGATGCTGTCCTATACTGATTTTTCCAGCAACCTGGGAAGCAACCTCATAGGTTGTTTGGGATGTCTTTTGATTGTGTTTAAAAACTTCTGACAGATTTGCTGCACATCCTAGGATACATATGTTTCCTGTGAATTGTGATGATTTCTTACACAACATTTGCAAGCATGTGTATGCATCTGCAGGAACCATAATCCGGCTCTGAGAAGGAATGCTGCTGTGACCACAGAACTGTTTCTGCGGAATTTCTCTGGTGTGGTCATCCTGCCTTCAGGTCAGTGAATAGATGGTGTTTGGACAGCGTCTGGCACAGATACTTTAACCTTAAAGCTTAATGTGTAACTGGTATCCTTTCCCCTTCTGTGTCAGCAGTTGGCCACAGGATACTGTAAATAAGGATTCTGGTTTGTAAATGGGCGTCTGCTCCTCCAGGGGAGGGGAAGGCTGGATAAGCAGTTTTGAAATTCATGCTGCAAGTGATAAGATAATTTGAGTAACCTGTAAGACCTGTGGATTCACAGGTTTCAAAAACAGGAAAGTCTCTTGTTTGAAAACCCTCTAAAGCAACATGTGGGCTTAGAAAAGCAGGCTGCTTGTGGTTTGGTGATTGTACTTCCTTATTGATATAATGGCCGCTGATGCAAGGCCTCCTGGGATTGCAGCGCGGTGACCGCAGGCCCGACGGTTACCCTGACCGGGTTCTGAAACAGCCCGGGGCTTTCAGCACAGATGAGAAGTCTAAAAATTTCCCTTTTCATTTCCTCTCTTGTGTGACTTTGTCATTTTTTAAAAAACGGGTCAAAGAAAAGGGAATTTTGCCCATGCTTTTAAGGAGTTTATCTCAACCTAGTAGCTTCCCTGCCACTCCTCTAAACTCCCTCCCCCAAAACCCCAAGTTAAAAAAAAAGATCTATTCTTGTAGAATTTTGTGTGTGAGTCTGTGTTTCATTCATCTGCTTTTAGGCTGGATTTATAACAAGCAGATCTTTTAAAATGGTATGATTTTAAAATAAAATGAAAAAAACATGCTGAGATCTTTCCACAGCTTTGGCTTCTGGGAGTTGGAAGTGCAGGTAAGTGCTACATCTTCTGGAAACCTAACCCTCGCACGCCAAGTGGGAGGCTCTTTTGGTCAAATACTCCCAGGACTCATGCTTGAGTTCTGAAATAAGTGAAAGCAGATGCCATTCCTGTGCGACATAGCTAACTGACCACAGCCTAGAAAGTTCTGTTGGCTAGCTGCGTCGGTCTTGAGCCCTGAAAACATTCCGCATCAGAACTCAACTTCAGAAAGAGGTTCCTGCTTTTCTGTCTGCCCTGGAGAGATTCATGCATGACAGCTTGTGGGCTGACTGTGCATTTAGGCAACTACTTTTCCTCTCTCCCTCCAGGAGGAAAAGAGAGCAAAAAGGTAGAAGTCACTTCCACACCCAAGTTTCTCCTGAAAGCACCGTGCCTGTGTTGTTTGCTACACATCTTAGGTATGCATGTTTGCATCTACCCGTGCATGCACGTGTTACTTATGTTACTTGGTCCAGCCTTAGCGCTCCGTTTGTTTCTCAGTAAATTGAAACAAGGTAACCTTTGGAAGTGTATATTTTAGTGTTCCAGCAGATTACCAGTGAAACATGCTGACTCTCACCAAACGGCCCCATCTTGCCAAATCTGTTTTGGCCCTGATGATCTGCAATTTAAAACCGAGGCCCAGGTTGACTGAACAGCAGAGTTTACTGTTCGCTTGCTCACTCTCTCCTCTCTCTTTTTTTCTGTAAGCCCAATAAATCTGCCCCAGTCACGTCATTGAGGCCACAAGGAAATGTAATCCTGCCAAGTGTGGGAGTTAGCAAAAACTGCCAAAGTCTTAAGGTTACAGAGACAGCAAGAACCACTTTCTGGGTTATGCATGTCTACTGTGTGTGTGCATGGGCGCCATGCGTGTGCACCGCCCGTGTGCGTGGGTTCTGTGTGTGTGCATGGGCACTATGCGTGTGCACCGCCTGTGTGCGTGGGTACTGTATGTGTGCATGGGCACCATGTGTGTGCACCGCCCGTGTGCCTGGGTACTGTGTGTGTGCATGGGCGCCATGTGTGCACTGCCTGTGTGTGTGGGTACTGTGTGTGTGCATGGATGCCGTGTGGATTCACCGTGCACTACCACACGTGCATGAGCACCATGTCTGTGTACTGAGAGTGTGTCTAGCGGGTGTGTGCACTGCGTGTACCTGAGCACTGTGCATATGTCTGGGCATGTATTTACAGTATGTATGCATGTGTGCTATGTGTATATGCCATGCAGTTGCACACATACTGTGTGTGCAGCACACTAGATGCCACAGATAAGGTGGCGGGAGGGTCAGTAATGGGTAGTTGGAGGGATGCAGCTGTGAGGCAGGTCTGCTTGGTAACAAGTAAATCACTTAAGGACACTGATGCTTTTCATCTGGTTTGCTGCTCTTTCCCTCTTAAGCAGCATGCGCTGAGATAGCAGAAACCTGAAAGAGAGGCAAAGCGTGTATCCCATCTCCCCTTCTTGCCTGACAAATGAGTTTTCTTTAAGTATCTTTTTTCTTCAGCCTCAGGAAAAAGAGGATCTTAGAACTGAAGGAGCAAGGATCCAACATCACACTGTTTTTGTTAGCTGTGTGCGTTTTCTGCATATCCAAAAGACAGAGGAGATGAGAAAGCAAAAGAAAAGAAACGAGGAATCAGATTGGAAAGACAGTATGAGTTTGTACTTATGAAATGAAACTTCTGTGCCTCTACACAGGCCTGGGAGTCTGTCCCAATTTCCTGTCTCTAACCTCACTGTAAGTGCTGACCCACTTCTGGCTATTTTTATTTGTTTCTTTGAAAACGCTCACTGTGTGATTGGAGCTGACTTGCTGACTCTGTCCTCTATCCTCCCCGCCACCTGAGTCCCAAAGGGCAGCCCTTCCTACCTCACACCCAGTAATTATGGGTGAGTGCAGAGCCAAAGGATGGCAGGGTTTTGTTGGTGGTGTGACAAACGGGTCACCCCTTTCCTCACAATCAGAGACACAAGGACAAGCAGCTTGCACCTGCACGTGGAGCTCTGCACATGGCCTTTGCTGATTTTCCTCTCCGAGGCATGTCCCCTCCACTAAAGATGGGCACCTTCCCGTGTTCCGGAATTCTGCAGGGTGTGCTGCCGTTACGCTCTCGCCCCAGCTTTGCGCTTTGGGCCCAGGGCAGTGAGTGTAGCTACTTATCTAGGATTGCAACCTGAGTCAACAGTGGAACCAGGAAGTGAACTCAGGGTCCGGCATTGTACGGAAAGTTGGGTGTATTTACTTTTCTCTTAAAGCAAACTTTGATTGACTCTTTAATAAGTTACCATGGAGGATATAGTTCTGGTGAAATTTGACTTGGCATCCAAATCTAAGTCACATATTGATCATGGAGGAGAGGAACAGGGAGTCTTTTATGTTTTTCCAGTTTTATCATTAACCCCAAGTTTGGAAATCTGTTTGCTTTTAAAAGTTTGTTTCCCAGTTTAGGAAGGCGACAGTTCTTTACTGATGAGGGTTTTTTTTTTTTTTTTTTTTTGAGACGGAGTCTCGCTCTGTGACCCAGGCTGGAGTGCAAGCGTGATCTCAGCTTACTGCAACCTCCATCTCCTAGGTTCAAGCGATTCTCCTGCCTCAGCCTCCTGAGTAGCTGGGACTACAGTCAATCCCAGGATTGCCATGCCTGGGTAATTTTTTTGTATTTTTAGTAGAGATGGGGTTTCGCCATGTTGGCCAGGCTGGCCTCAAACTCCTGACCTCGGGCGATCAGCCTACCTCAGCCTCCCAAAGTGCCGGGATTACAGGCATGAGCCACTGCACCTGGCCTGATGAGGTTTTTGATGTCCTTTGTGGAAAGGCCTATCACCTGGCTGGCACACAGCACTGTGGGAACCTCTGGCAGGGCTGTGTGAGGAATTAGAGTGACCTAGACTTCAGACAAGCTCAGTGTGGGTCTCAACTCTGTCACTTTAGGTGTCACCTGGGGAATCCCTTCCCTTCTTTGGCCTCGATGTCCTCCTCTGTGAAGTGAGGGTAAAAAGTCTCTCCCTCGTAAGGTTGTTAGAGGGCTCGGCAAGGAGATGGAGGAGGAGGACATGGAGGTGAAGGGCTGGCTGGGGGTGTGGAACGCAGCATACACTTGGAGGGGCAAGCTATCAGGGTTATTTATTACTGAAGTCATTTTAATTGTGGGTCATAAAATTTCTGTTTTCTCTTTCCAGAAATTTCTCCAGGACGTCACCTGTGCAAGGTACACAGTGTGATGACACGCTCTGTGCTTTTCCTGCTTGAGTCCACGTGAGTGTCGAGCTGCCCTTCAAGGCCGGGAGTAGAATGATTCTGCCTCCCTGCTGAGAGGGATGTGGGTCCTTTGGGGGTCGGGGTGAAGCTTCCTCTCCTTTCTGCTGACAGCACTTCCTCATTAAATGCAGAGATCTGCAAAAAGGAAAAATAAAAACACAGGAAAAATAAAAACACACACAAAAAAATTAGGCATCAAAGACCCTCCTCTTATGCCCATGGGGATTTGGGGGATGGGTTATTTCTTTGCTTTCCCAGAGGACGGAAGAAGAGCTTCCGGGGAGAGGGAGGGCACCCTTTCTGGGGATTCCCGACAGGTCTGTCTCTGGAGCTATAGGAGAGGCGGGAACTAGGGTGCAGATCATTTTCGGTGTTAAAGGCATCCAAGGAGAGAAGAGAGTGACCCCTTATGACTTGAGAGGCCCATAAAGATGGGCCCTGGGTGAGCAGTAGCCGGGAGGGTGCAGGGATGGGTGTGCCTTGGGGGCTGGCAGTGAGGACCGAATTGTCCCTAGACAGTTTAAAGACAAGAATCAATCCAGCTCCAAGTCAGACTGCTTTTAAACCATTTTAATTGCCACACACCATTAAGTCCAAACAATATCAGCGATAAAATCTCCTTCTGTTGGGCAGCCAGTCCTTCCACTCCCTCTTGGCGTGTCCTGAGCAAGCGGGGTAGGGAGGAGCTAGTGTGGCCTGAAGACAAAGGAACCCGAGATATCTTTTTCCTCTTCCAAGCAAGAGAGGCTGGAGATGGCGAATGAGGGTCCGAAGAGTCACCTGAGAGAAAGGAAAGAGAGGGAACTGCCACGGCCAGTGAGGCGGGCACCGCAGGCTCCGCCTCTCTCCCCCGCCCATCTAGGAGGAGGGTCTGGAGTGGAGTCCATGAGGGGCTGGGGCCCTACTTTGGAGGGAATATGGTAAGCAGACCGTACAGCCAAGCAGACAGTCCTGCAGATTGAGGGTGCGACGAAGAACTGTAGCATCCTCTGTGTGTCAAACACCCTTGCTTCTGTCCTGACCCACAGAAGGGGGCTTCTCCTGCCCTGCCATGCTGCTGCCATTTCTGGTGGAAATAGCTCGAAAGACTCCTGCTTATCAACAAGGCAGGGGCTTTGACCCATTACAACCCCCTAGCGAAGTGACACGGTTATGCCCATTTCATAGACGAGGAAATTGAGGCCCAGAAAGGGGCAGGAAGCTTCCCCAGCTGGGAAGTGGTGGATCTGGGACTTGTCTACCCCAGAGGCTGCCACCTCAACACCTCACTGCCCTCAAAGGCTGACGGGGGCCCCCAGCAGCTGGAACCATTTCTTCTGTATGCTTTGTACTGTGTGGAAGATCATTTTGGGAGATGCACGGAGCTCCCAGTTTGTTGCGATTCAGCACAACCCTGGGGTGTCACCTATGGGACGTGGCCTTGATGGGCACAGTGCCAGCTAGCCAGAGACCCTCAGTGAACGGGCGGTTTCCAGAGGGCCTGGTGTTTTCTGCATGGCAAGACTCCTACAGAGAGGTAGCCCTGTTTTCAGAGGGCAGTTTGCACTGCCGGTGGCCCTGGGGGCCCATGTTCCTATTGGATTCCTGCCCTGGAGGCAGGCCTGGAAGGGAGGTTGTGGGGCCAGGCTGCCAGCAGGGCCTGCCCTGTGCCAGGGCTTTTTCTGGTATGGAAAACTTGAGAGAGGCGTCATCACCACCTCTTTTTTGCTCAGGATTCGCTCATCTCTCCCCACCTGCTTTTCGGGGCTTTTTCGGGGCTCACGCCGGGAAGAAGGCTTAGGACATGGGGGAAATGTCTAATGTGGAGCTCACCTGCTGAGGCAGGACCCAGTGTGAAGGAAGAAGCCTTGTTCTGATTTCCTGATGGCCCAGCCACCCCTCGCGGGAGCTGAGCCTGGCCACAGGGCGCGCCTGCAGGAAGGGCTGGCCCATAGCTTCACGCGCTCAGAGCCCAGGGCGAGGAACTCCAAGCCTATTAAGCCCCAGTGGGCCGAAGCGCTAGATGCACACGGTCTGCCTTCATCCCAGCTGCCCTTAGAGCTTGCATTTTCCGAATCCAAGAGAGGCTCTCCCTTCGAGAAGACCTGCCTGTCTAGGTGATTTATGTGTCCCCTACCCAATCTCCTTTTGTTCTGCAGAGCGGTGTGCATAAAAGGCTTTTGGGGAAGGGGAGAAGTGCCCTTCAGTGACTTGCACAGGAAATTGGAAATTGGATCCCCAGGTCTACCCCCACTCCTCTGACTCATGCTTAAACAAACCCAACAAACGCCCTGACCTTTGCTCTCTCCCTCTGTTGCAGGCCATACCTGCCAGGAGCCCGCTCTCCCGGCCATGCCGAGGGCTCACAAAAGTCCAGCATTTGGTAGCTTCCTGGGGGAATGAATCCTTCAAACTAATGCTACGCATGCAGCCTATGATTTTTTTTGTCTCCGACAATGTGAATACATTTTTTTTTTTTTTGCTCTTTAAATTGTCATCCATTATATTCATCAACACAGAGATGGAACATTTGGCAAAATTATTTTAAGTAGCACTCCAACCTGTGATCGTAATTTCAAATCAAGGAATTTGCTGAGCAGCTGTGGGGAAGAACAAAGGGCCCAAGAGTGATTTAGGGCCTGGGGGAGGGGAGGCGGTGGAGCTGAAGGCCCCAGCCGGTAGCAGAAACAGCTGGGGAGGTAGGTTGTGTGCACCCCCGGCCTTAGCCCTGCCATCCCGTCCACACATGCCTCATCAGAGAGTTTTCATCTGCTGAACACACCACATGCAGTGCTTCAAAATAGATAAAATGAGCAGAGGATTCAGATTCAGTCTAATACCCTCGCTGAGAGCTTTGGCTCAGGAGTTGGACGGGCCTGGCCCTGAATCCTGGCTCAGCCACTCACTGGCCTCAGTGGCATCATCTGTAAAATGGGGCTAATGCAGCAATCACTTCACAGCGATTACTATGAGGATGAGTGTTTATTTGACCCAGTCGCTGGCATAGAACAGGTGTTCCAAATGCTATTTTTATCACCAATAGGCAGAAATGTTCAACTGATACACTTGGTTTTTGCAACAACCAGTTAATTCAGTGAACATCTACTGAGCACCCGTTATATGTCAGGTGCAGGGCTGGGTGTTGTATGGGTACAAACAGGTAAAGCATAGGAATTAATATGCTATTAGATAAATTAAAAAGACTTCTGTTGACTTAGAAAGTAATAATGACTTCCAAGAATGTTTAAGTAATTTACCAAAGAGCTTTTTTTTTTTTTTTTTTTTGAGATGTAGTCTTGCCCTGTCTCTCAGGCTGGAGTAAAATGGTGCTATCTCATCTCACTGCAACCTCTGTCTCCCGGGTTCAAGCAATTCTCGTTGTCAGCCTCCCAAGTAGCTGGGATTACAGGCGCGTGCCACCACACCTGGCTGGCTAATTTTCGTGTTTTGAGTAGAGACGGGGTTTCACCGTGTTGCCTAGGCTGGTCTTGAACTCATGACCTCAGGTGATCCAACGCCTTCGCCTCCCAAAATGCTGAGATTACAGGCATGAACCACCACACCCAGTCAAAAGAGCCTTTCTTGACAGATGGTCTATTAGAAACAATTTGAAAAGAAAATATAGAGTTGGAAAAAAAAGGGAAGCTGCATTCTTTCTAATTGTTTCTGAACTTGTTGCTTTTCAATACAACTATTATCTAAATTAACTTAATTTCTTAAAATAAGCCCTGCTTCATACCCAGGAACCTTCAATCAGCTAATCTGCAGATAATCAGACCTATTTACAAACAGTCTAGTTTGCATGAGTGACTTTTAGTGACACATGCATACTCAGAAAGGATATCATTTGCCAGGGATTAGCCAGTTCTCCTGAATTACAGTCTTCAGAATTAGAAGTCATCTCGTTCAACCTTTCATCCTTTTCATAGAATTTCTGGTAGATAACAGCTGAACGTCTGCTCAGACTCTGCTAGGAATGGAGAACTCACCACTTCAAAACGTACGTGCTGCCCGGGTTGAGCAGCTCTAAATGTTCAAGATGGAATAGTTAATGGGGAGCTAACTGAAAAGAATTTGTAAAGCACATCTCAGGGACAAACATCCCTGTTTTCACCTTTCATCTTGGTCTCCATCCCTGTGGTTTGGTGGTATTTAGCCTACCTGTCTGTCTTCCCCTTTTACTCCGAGCCTGCCCTCTGCCCCCTCCCCCCGGGGGAACACCAATGGCTCTGATCACCATTGGGTGGCCAAGCGTATCAGGCTGTAGAAGTTTGGAGCCAAGACTCAGTTCAAGCTGCCCCTTCTCCTTATTCTCTAGGGTGGCTCAACCAGGCTCTGCTTTCTTGGAAAACAACAGTGAACTTTGTTCAGCCCAAACCCGATTTCCCAAACTGATGTTTGCTCACTGGCCTCCCCTCTCCAGCTGCTCCCCACTGCTGACCACTTCTTGAGCACACTGCTAGCTGCTTCTGCTGTTCCAGCACTTCCTGGAAGGCAGCCGCAAGGGGCCGCGGCAGATGCAACCCAAGCCCTGTTGCTTGTGGCCTTGGCTTACTGAGCCTGAATCCACCACCGGCTCATTAGAAAAGGGACGCGTGTGTGCCTACCTTTGAAGCCAATAGGTCAAAAGAAGGTGAGCAGGACAGCGCCATAACACCTAGAGTTACTGTGTTTGGTTCACACTTCTGGTTTTCTGCAGAATTGTTAGAATTTTTTAAAAAAAGGAAGCAGCAAGTAGAGAGTAACTAAAGTAAAAAGAGAAAAGTGATACAAAGGGAAAGGTTTATTTTTGGAGCTCTTAGATTCTGAAACTCCTTCTGACTCTTTCATCCTTTTACCTCTCCCATTCTCCTCACTGGGCTCTTTGTCCTCATGGGGACTGTGCATCTCTGATCGCACTGTAGCTCTGGGTCTTCTGGCTTTCTGGCTCCTGGAGTGAGCCCTTTCAGTGAGGCCCTCCCTCAATTTCCCATCCCTCTTATTCTTCTGCCATCCAGACTCATCACAGCCCAAATCGGAGACCGGCTGGCTGCACAGCTACTCAGAGCGGCTGGAGACAGCCAGGCCCCGAGGCGACTTATTCCATGGTGATCTGACTGGTTCAGCCAGGGGTCTTGGTCCTCACAGACCTCATCAGGAACATCAAATGGGGTTTGTCTGCCCGAATGATATTTAAAACAATTTGATTGAGTTATGAGCATTGAAGAAACGAGATCACCAGAAAATCCAGAGTTTTAGCTCCACTAGCAGACAGAGCTGAGAGCTGGCAGTACCTGATCTTTACCCACTCTGGAATGACCACTGCCTGGAGTTGAGAGGCAGCAGCTTCTCTGACATGGGGCACACACGCCAGTTTGCTACCATCTCTGCAGCAACAGAGAGTGTCTTCCTGGACCCGAAACTGAGAATTAGATGTCACTGATCAATGGGCTTGCTTCCTCCCACTCCCCAGGTGACCTGATTCATGAGATGCCTGCCTGTTCCCCTGGGGCATCTGAGTTTGCAGCCCATGCTCAGTAGAGTTTATTCAGCAATCCTTTCCTGATCTATAGCGGATTCCTGGCCTACCACGTTTCTAATGCGGTTGTTGCAAGTCTCGTCCAGACCTTTCAGACCCTTGATCTCTCCGGGAGACCGTGCCTCATACATTATTGAAAAGATTGAGGCCACACAACTTGTGCTTCAACGCCTCAGCTTTTTGCCTTTAGGCTTCTAAGGTCTCTGCTCTCCCTCCATTACTTCCTTCTCCTCTCCTTTCTGACTCCCTTTTTCTTTTTTTCATCAGTTTTAAAAATTGTAAAATAGAATGCACCTACAGAAAAGGGAGGCCAAGGCAGGAGAATCACTTGAACCTGGGAGACAGAGGTTGCAGTGAGCCGAGATCATGCCATTGCACTCCAGCCTGGGCGACAAGAGTGAAACTCTGTCTCAAAAACAAAACAAAACAAAAACCCCAAAAAACAAAAACAAAGATATACAGTTCAGTGATGTATCACAAAGTCAACACTACTGTCATTATCAGCCTGGTCGAGAAGTAGAACTCTGCCCTCACCCTGGATTTACTCCTTATTCCCCCTGCCCACCACTATCCTCCCTCCCTATCAGAGGCGACCATTATCCTGACTTCTTACGTAAAGCACGTTTGCTTATCTTTACTGCCAAAAAATATATATAAACAGCACAGCAGCTTTATTTATAACTGCAAAAAGTTGGAAGCAACCAAGATGTCCTTTAGTAGGTGAGTAGATAATAAACTGTGATATATCAGGCAATGCAGCATTATTCAGTCCTCAAAAGCAATGAGCTATCAAGCCGTG
The DNA here is from genome assembly GCA_963573385.1 of Cacajao melanocephalus. Lineage (NCBI taxonomy): Eukaryota > Metazoa > Chordata > Mammalia > Primates > Pitheciidae > Cacajao > Cacajao melanocephalus. Next base: position 17,837 of record CAUYLG010061929.1, read on the forward strand.
ACGTGATATGGAAGAACCTTAAATGCATATTACTAAGTGAAAGAAGACAGTCTGAAAAGACTATATGCTATATGATTCCAACTACAGGACATTCTGGAGAAGGCAAAACTGCAGAGGCAGTAAAAGGATCAATAATTGCCAGAGATTGGGGGAGGGACGGATCAATCAGTACAGCACAGAGGGTTTTTTAGGGCAGTGAACTATTCTGTATGATACTATCATGATGGACACCTGTCATACATTTGTCAAAACTTATAGAATGTACAAGACCAATAGAGAAACTTAATGTGAACTATGGTTCCTGGGGAATACTGATGTGTCATTGTAGGTTTATGGATTGCAACAAACAAACCAGTTGGATGGGGGATGCTGATAGTGGGAAAGGCTGTGCTTATGTCGGGGGCAGGAGATATATGAGATATCTCGGTACCTTCTGTTCCATTTTGATGTGAACCTAAAACTGCTCTAAAAAAATAAAATCTTAGGCCAGGTACAGTGGCCCACACCTGTAATCCCAGCACTTTGGGAGACCGAGGCTGGTGGATCATAAGGTCTGGGGTTCAAGACCAGCCTGGCCAACATGGTGAAACCCCATCTCTACTAAAAATACAAAAATTAGCTGAGCATGGGGGCGCATGCCTGTAGTCCCAGCTACTCGGGAGGCTGAGGCGGAAGAATAGCTTGAACCCTGGAGTTGGAGGTTGCAGTGAGCTGAGATCGCGCCATTACACTCCAGCCTGGGTGACAGAGTGAGACTCTCTCTGAAAAATAATAATAATAAAAATATAATCTTGAAAAAAGGGGAAAAAGTCTCTTTAAATGCCAAAGTTTAGTTTTTTGCTAAACTAAACTTTAGCATTTCGATGCTAAATTCTGTTTTTTCAACTTTATATAAATGTAACTAAACAGTGTGTATTCTTCCATGCGTCCCACTTTTTACTCGACATTATACTTGTAAAAATCATCCAGGCTGTTAGGTGTAGTTTGGTTTTTTATCAACGGTACAGGTGTAGTTTGCAGTTTTTATCAACGGATAGTATTATATTAAAAAATGTGGCACAATTTGTTTATCTGTTCTACTCTTGATGGACATTTAGGTTGTTTCTAGTCTAGGGCTATTATAAATGGTGCTGCTGTGATCATCCTTGTGCTTGTGTGCTGGTGAAAGCGTATGTGTGTTTCTGAGGATGTTACTCCAAGCCTGGAGTTTTGTTTATGGAAGGGTTTAAATTATCAATTCAGTTTATTGAATAGTTATTGGATTAGTTAAGATTTATATACTTTCTTATGTTAGTTTTTGATACATTTTCTTTTTAAGGGATTCAACCATTTATCTAAATTTGTAAAATTAGATATTTTGGCATAAAACTATTCATACCTTCTTGTGCTCTTTCATAAAGGTGGGTCTGTTGTGATGTCTCTTTATCATGCCTGACACTGATTATTTTAATCTTCTTTTTCTTTCTTTGTTCCCCTTGATAAATCTTGCTGGTTTTTGTTTGTTTGTAGAAACAGGTCTCACTATGTTTCTCAAGACCCAGGCTGGTCTTGAGCTCATGGCCTCAAGCAATCCTCCCACCTTGGCCTCCCAAAGTGCTGGGATTACAGTCATGAGCCACCATGCCTGGCTTTGCTAGTTTTTTTTGTTTGTTTGCTTTTGTTTTTTGATACAGAGTTTTGCTCTTGTTGCCCAGACTGGAGTGCAATGGCCTGATCTTGGCTCACCACAACCTCCACCTCCTGGGTTCAAGCGATTCTCCTGCCTCAGTCTCCCGAGTAGCTGGGATTACAGGCATGTGCCACCACGCCCAGCTAATTTTGTATTTTTAGTAGAGATGGGGTTTCTCCATGTTGGTCAGGCTGTTAAACTCTTGACCTCAGGTGATTCACCTGCCTCAGCCTCCCAAAGTGCTGGGATTATAGGCATGAGCCACAGCGCCCAGCCTTTGCTAGGGTTTTTAATCAATTTTATTTTTCTTTCCAAAAAAAATCAGATATTGATTTTGTTGATACAGATGCTCCTTCATTTACAATGAAGTTGTGTCCCAATAAAAGTGTATTTTTAACTTAATATATTTTCAACTTACGATGGGTTTATCTGGACATAATTCCAATGTAAGTTGAGCATACTGCATGCATATTGCTTTCATATTAATGGAGTCATAAAATCATAAGTTGAACCATTGTAAGTTGGGGGCCATCTATATTTCATATTTTATATTTGTTTTTTAGTGCATTAAATTCTCTTTTTTCTTTCTTTTAATTTTCTGTACTTTTCCTAATTTCTTGAAATGGCTGCTTAGTTCATTAATTTTAAACCTTTCCTATAATCTAATATATGCAATTATAATTATGAATATTCATCGAATCATAGCTTTAACCTCATCCCATGACTTTCAGTATGCAATATTTTTATCATTCTATTAAAATATGTTAACATTTTATTTTGATTGTTTTCATGGGTTATTTAGATATGTGTCTGCATTTTCAAATACATGGAGCTGGGTGCAGTGGCTCACACCTGTAATCCCAGCACTTTCGGAGGCCAAGGCGGGTGGATCACCTGAGGTCAGGAGTTTGAGACCAGCCTAGCCAACATGGTGAAACCCCATCTCTACTAAAAATACAAAAATTAGCCGGGCATGGTGGCACGCATCTATAATCCCAGCTACTCAGGAGGCTGAGGCAGGAGAATCACTTGAACCAGGGAGGTGGAGGTTGCAGTGAGCCGAGGTATACCGCTGCACTCCAGCCTGGGTAACAGAGCAAGAATCCATCTCAACCAAAAAAAAAAAAAAAAAAAAAACCATGGAGTTTTCTAATCATCATTTTTGTTACTGGTTTTTTAGCTTACTTGCAATATATTTAGAAAATGTACTTTGTATAATTTCAGTCATTTGAGATTTGCCAAGACATGCTTTATGACTCAGCATATGGTTGATTTCTGAAATTTTGTTTGAAAATAATGTACACTTGTAGCTGTGAGCTCGGTATTCTATATATGCCCGTTAGGTTATAGTGGCTGGTTGTGTTGTTTGAATCTTTTATATTCTTACTGACTTGTCTGCTTGTTCTGTTAAATATTGCTAGAAGTGTGTTACATTCTACCATAATGATTGTGAATTTGTCTGTATGTAGATATGTTGCTTTTTGCTTCATGTATTTTGAGGTATTAGGTGTATATAATTTTATAATATAACTTCCTGGGAAATTAGAAATCTCGTTATTAAGACAGGCCTTCTTTATCTCTAGTAATGCTTTCTGCTTTAAATTCTATTTTGTTTGATAATTAATAATATAGATAGTCCAATTTTTTTTGGATCAGTATGGTATATATTTTCCATACCTTTTATCCATTTTGTATCTTTTTTTTTTTTTCTCACTGCAATTTTGGCTCACTGCAACCTCTGCTTCCAGAATTCAAGCAATTCTCCAGCCTCAGCCTCCTGAGCAGCTGGGATTACAGGCAGACGCCACCACGGCTGGCTAATTTTTGAATGTTTAGTAGAGACGGGGTTTCACCATGTTGGCCAGGCTAGTCTCAAACTCCTGGCCTCAAGTAATCCATATGCCTTGGCCTCCAAAAGTGCTAGGATTACAGGCGTGAGCCACCGTGCCGGGCCCATTTTATATCCTTAATGTAATCTTCTTCTGTAAACACTATACAATTTAAAAAATTATCTGACAATCTTTGTCTTATAATTGGACCATTTAGTCTATTTATATTTAATGTAATTCCTGATTTCTTTTGTTGGTGGGGAGACAGGGTATAGCTTTGTCATTCATGCTCAAGTGTTGTGGTGTGAATATGGCTCACTGCAGCCTCGACCTCCTGGGCCCAAGAGATCTTCCCGCCTCAGCCCCCCAAGCAGCTGGGACTACAAGGTGTGTGCCACCATGCCTGGCTAATTTTGTACTTTTTGTAGAGATAGGGTTTCACCCTATTGCTCAGTTTGGTCTTGAACTCCTGAGCTCTGGCAATCTGCCAGCCTTGGGCTTCCAAAATGCCGAGGTTACAGGCATGTACCACTGCGCCTGGCCTAATCCCTAATATATTTGGATTTAGATCTCCCATGCTGTTGTGTGCTTTCTGTTTGTCCTACTTATACTCTATGTTCATCTTTCTCTCATTTCATTGTTTATTTTGGATTTACTATTTTTTTTTTTTTTTGAGACTGAGTCTTGCTCTGTCGCCCAGGCTGGAGTGCAGTGGCACAATCTTGGCTCACTGCAACCTCCGTCTCTGGAGTTCAAGCGATTCTTGTGCCTCAGCCTCTCAAGCAGCTGGGACTACAGGAAGGCACCACCACACCCAGCTAATTTTTGTATTTTTAGTTGAGACAGGATTTCACCATATTGGTCAGGCTGGTCTTGAACCCCACCTCATGATCCACCTGCCTTGGCCTCCTGAAGTGCTGGGATTACAGGTGTAAGCCGTGGCACCCGGCTTGGAAATTATATATTCTTTTTACTCTTCTTTTGGTGATAAGTGCCAAGATCACAGTACTCATTCTTGTCTTATATTAATTGGTGCTTTATGCTCTTTTCAGGCATTTCAAGAACTCTGAAATACCCTAGCTCTACTCCTCTCCCAAATTTTATATGATTGTTGTCATGTATTTTAAGCAATATATATTTTAAATTCAACGTTTTTAATTTTTTCTATAGTCACTCTCAATTTATATTTACCTAATACTTGCTATTTTTTCATGTATTACTCTTTGCTTCTTACATCTGACTTTCCATCTGAAATTGTTTTCCTTGGGCCTGAAGAATAGTCTTTAATATTTCCTTTATTGTGAGTGACAAATAATTCTGTTTTGGTTTGTTATCTTTAATTAATCTTTATGCTTGAAGGATAATTTTTGGGGGCCATACATTTCTAGGTTGGCAGTTATTTACTTTTAGTAGGTTAAGGGCATTCCATTATTTTCTGGATTTCCTTGTTTCTCTTGAGAAGTCAGCTGTCAGTCTAATTGTTGCCCCGTTGACAGTGACATGCCTTTATTCTAGCTTCTTTTAAGGTATTTCTTTCTCCTTTGGTTTCTAGCAATTTTACTATCATGTACCTAGGTGTGTTTTCCTGTCACGCTTGGAGTTTTTATGGGCTTCTTGAATCTGTAGCTTTGTGTTTAATTCGCTTTGGGAAAAAAAAAATCTCAGTTATCATCTTTTCAAATATTTCTTCTCTTCCCTTTTCTCTTCTGTCTCTTCAGGGTTCCCATTGCACGCAGATTAGATATTCCCACTCTACTGTTGTTCTCTCTTAACTTCTCTTTTATCTTTTTCATGCTTTTATTCCTTCATGCTTCATTCCAAATATTTTCTTCTGATCCAACATCCAATTTACTTCAGCTTTATAGGAGTCTAATCTCCTATAAAACGCACCCATGACTTACTAAATGTAGTTATTATGTTTTTCATTTCTAGAATTTCTGTTAACATCACCTTCCATTCCTTTCTTCTACTTCTTAAAAGTAGAATTTTCCAAAAGTTCTTTGCCCTCTTCTCAGTATCTGGAGACTCTCTGAGCATCTATTTTTCTATGTCCCATAGTTATGCTGGTTTTAATTTTTATTATCGTTTCTTCTTCCTTAGTTATTTTTGCTGTTATAGTGGGCATAATCATAAAATTAACTGTGGAAATTATTCGAGGCCTAGGATGATGTTATCTTCCTCTAGAGAGGACTTACTTTGCTTTTGTCAGAGTCTTGGGCCAAGAGTATCCTGAGATTAATTTAATCCAGTTTCATGGATTGAGATGATTTGAAGGTGAACTGCAATGTCAGCAAAGGTCTGGCTATTTCTGCATAGTATTTATTCCTACAGTATAGTCCTTTAGGGTCACAACCCCAAAGATAAGGATTTTCCTGGGACACTCACCTTGATGGGCCCTGGACCCCAGTATTGGATCCTCTAACCATCTGATGCTGTGTAAAGTGTTGCTCAGAGTCTCATCCTCACTGCTGTGTGACCCGAAGTTAACTAACAATGTAGAAGAAGAGTGGCTTTAGATTCGGGGTTTACCTCCTAGGCCTCCATTTTTCCCAGTCCCTGGCTTGCTAATGCTTCACTCTTGTGTTAGCTATCTGATGCTTCCAAAAGATAATCCTTATATTTAATGCAGCTTATATGTTTGTCCTCATTGGGAAGATTGGTATGAATTATCCAGTTGCCATGGTTGTCTGCCTCTAATTTCCCATCATTGTCAGCCTTCTTTCTTTTATATTTCATGGATATTTCAGGGAAAGAAATGTCCCTTCTTCTCTCTAAAGCCAGCCCTTATAGGTTTGACTTGATCTCCTTTCTTTCCATACTTGTCTAGAATCATAAAGCATCTTCAATCACTCCGTTAACACTAGCACTTTCCCTACAAACATGTTCAACTATCCTGTAAACAAACAAATACGTTTTCCTAAACTCTGCTGTTCTTTCCAGTCACGAGCCTACGTGGTACTATTTTTGATAACGACTCTTGCCAGAATAGTTTATCAGCTCCTTTTTTCCCCAGAGTACTGTTGATAAGTCTGCTCAAATCAGTGTTCCCATCTTGATTGATTCACTTAGCCAGAACGAGTTTACATAGAGAAGAGTGAAGGAGGAAGATTAAAAAAATAAAAAGATGCAAGAGGAAATTTATAATGTGTTTTTTTTTATTGTTATTTTTTAAGATGCAGTCTTGCTCTGTTGCCCAGGCTGGAGTACGGTGGCATGATCTTGGCTCGCTGCAACCTCTGCCTCCTGGGTTCAAGCGATTCTCCTGCCTCAGCCTCCTGAGTAGCTGGGATTACAGGCACCTGCCACCATGCCCAGCTAATTTTTTGTATTTTTAGTAGAGTCGGGGTTGCCCCATGTTGGCCAAGCTGGTCTGGGAGCTCCTGACCTCAAGTAATCCACCCACCTAGGCCTCCCAAAGTGCAGGATTACAGCTGTGAGCCCCCGTGCCTAGCCATAATGTTTTTGTTTTTCTTTTGAGACGGAGTCTCGACCTGTCAGCCAGGCTGGAGTGCAGTGGCACGATCTTCACTCACTGCAGCCTCTGCCTCCCAGGTTCAAGCAATTCTCCTGTCTCAGCCTCCCGACTAGCTGAGACTGCAGGCACGCGCTGCCATGCCTGGCTAATTTTTGTGTTTTTTAGTAGAGACAGGGTTTCAGCATGTTGGCCAGGCTGGTCTCAAACTCCTGACCTCAAATGATCTGCCCACCTCGGCCTCCCAAAGTGCAGGGATTCCAGGCGTAAGCCACTGTGCCCGGCCATAATGTCTTAGATTATGCAGACAAGCCTGGTATTTTCTCTATAAAAATTTTCTGTCCCTTGTTCTTATTTTCTCTTTTTCTTCCCTTTTGTTATCAGAGTTTCTGGAGGGGCAATTTATTCTTGTTTCCATTACCCAAACATACACTGTTATTTAAACATCATCAGAAGCCTCCAGTTGCCCATCCAATGGCCTTTTCCAATCAAAACTGACCCCAGAGGAGGTCTCGTTCTCCTTGTAGAACTTGTCAGGGCTTCATCCCTTAGGTTTCTCTTCCTGTGCATTCTGGAATGCTTGACTTTCTTAGCTCTCCTGCCTACTCATTCTTTTTCACCTTCCATTCCTTTCTTCTACTTCTTAAAAGTAGAATTTTCCAAAAGTTCTTGGCCCTCTTCTCTTCTCATTATAGACTTTTTACCTTAGTAAATTCATGGCTTTCACCATTCTTTCCTTGTGTAAGGACACCCAGATCTAAATATCCGGCGCAGGCTTCTCTGTGGGGTTCCAGTTTTGCATTTCTGAATGACTGCTGTTTTTTCTAGCTGCGTGTCCTAGAAGTCCTTCAAAGATATTTTTAAAAGTTGAGTTCATAATTTCCATCCACAAACTTCCTATTTCTTCTAATTCCCCATGTTGATTAATATCATAATGGCATCTCTATACTCCTTCTTTTTTCTCTACATTAAGTGCTCTTTCTTTCATCTCCACTTGTTCAAATCCCATATAGCTTTGAAAATTCAAAGTTTCTCCAGAAAACCTAACGTCATGTGAAAATAGTATGGGCTTCAGCAGTGAGAGATGTGGCTCAAATCCAGGCTCTGTCACTAACTGTATGACTCAGTACAAGGTATTTACTGCAAACTTGAGTTTTCCTCATCTATAAAGTGGGAGTCAGAGTGACTCACAGGTTTATTTATTTATTTGTGAGCATGTTCTATGTCATTTATTAGACTATAAGCTCCTTGAGAGCAAGATTCATGTCTGATTGATCAATATATCCGCAGGTACTTACTAGTTATCAAATGAATTAATATTGCACATTTTGCCAAACAGCAATATTAATTCATTTGATAACTAGTAAGTACCTGCGGATATATTGATCAATCAGACATGAATCTTGCTCTCAAGGAGCTTATAGTCTAATAAATGACATAGAACATGCTCACAAATAATTCATTTAATCTTATCAATAAACCTCTGATGTCAGCATTTTATTCACCCACTAAAAAGATCAAACCTACTTTATTTTGGTCAATTCAATGTTGCCTAATTATATGCAGGGACTATTTTGATATTTTATTTCTACTCAGGTTGAGTAGGGCTTGACTTAATGTCAAATGGGTGCTAAGATGGGAGAAGGAATCGGGGGCTTCTAGACCTTCCCTGGGGTCAGATTTTTGTTGCTCTCCCACGTGCAGAAGAGTTTGATTAATTGTCCAGTGTAGACAACAGGCCCTGGCTGGAAAGGTCCCCAGGTCCCATTGCCTCTTTATTTTTGCTTAATTCATCCAGATAATTGCTTCATCTCTTCACTTCTTTTGATCTTTGTTGACTAGCCTCCTGGGTCCAGGAAGCCATCTGTTCCTACTTCCCTATTCTCATTCCCTCTCTAGCTTCCTTCCTCCTCCTTGGCCTTAAAAATGGGTGAGGCTGGCTGGAGTTATCCTGGAAAGCCAGCCCTCACCTGGGACAGGATCTTTTTCCAAGAGTGTGTACCAGGCCCAGTGCATCTGTCTGCTAGGGTGAACATGCCAAGCGCTTGTCCCTGTCTTGGCCTGTGAGATGCAGCTGAATACATTTGGCTGATGCTCCAGCAATTTGGTTATTCGTTTTCTGCTCTCGGCTGAGTGTCTACACCTGGTCAGAGCTTGGCTCACTCACTCCCTAGTTCCCTTGGCTGAGTGTCTACACCTGGTCAGAGCTTGGCTCACTCACTTCCTAAGTTCCCTTGGCTGAGTGTCTGCAGTCATTGCCTGTGAGCTCTTTCCCTTTTTCCTCACTTTCCCTCTTTAGGTAAGTTTTTCAAGGGAGGAATAAATGGAGGTGAGGTAGGGGATGGGCACACACAGTGGTATTCCCTTTGAATAGCTGGGAAAGATCTTAGAACAAAGTTTTCTGGTTAAGGCCAGCGCAGTAAGCGAAATTATTGCTTCCCCCAAAATATCAGGTTCTAATTCCTGGAACCTATAATATTACAGCTGAATATTTGTGTCCTCTCCCAAATTCATCTGCTGAAATCCTAACCCCCAAAGGTGAAGGTAATAGGAGGCGGGGCCTTTGGGAAGTGCCCTAATAAAGGAGATTGCAGAGCTAGTCCCTCCTACCATGTGAGGACACAGCAAGAAAATACGTCACCATCTATGAACTGGGAAGTGAGCCCTCCCTGTGTTACTGGATGGGAGGTCTTGACTGTGATTTGTCTAGGTTCATGGTGTGTGCCATAAAGAATTGAACAAAATGCACAAACAAAGCAACTAAAGAATGAAGCAATGAAACACAAAACAACAAGAGAACAAAGTAACAAAAACACAGATTTATTGAGGCAAAAGTATACTCCGCAGAGTGGGAATGAGCTGGAGCAAGCAGCTCAAGAAGCCCCCAGTTAGGGTTTTTATTAAGCTAAAAGCATTTGGTAACACTGTAGGTGCCCTTTAAAGATCCCCAGTTGGTTACATGTTATGAAGGATTGGCCTGTGACCAATCAGAGGCTTAAGTGGAAGCTTGGCCTGCCGTCAATTAGAGGATGAAATGGAAACATGGTCTTGTTATCACAGGAGTAAAAATGCCCCGTGTGTGCTGCCTAATCTTGCCTAGAACTGGCTGTACCTGCTATTCTTTTGCTTATGTCTTAACCCTTGGTTATCCTAATTCCCTATTCTCCTGTCTCACCAAGATATCAGCTCTTCCAATGTCTTGACCTTGGACTTCCCAGCCTCCAGAACTGTGATAAACAAATTTCTGTTGTTTATAAGCCAGTTTATAGTAGTTTGTTACAGCAGCCTGGAAACATTCACCTTATTTGGATAAAAAGAATTTTGCAGGGCTACATGAGGTGGCTTATACCTGGAATCTCAGAACTCTGGGGGGCTGAGGAGGGCAGATCACTTGAGGCCAAAAGTTCGAGACCCACCTGGCCAACATGGTGAAACCCCATCTCTACTAAAAATGCAAAAAAGTTAGCTGGGCTTGGTGACGGATTCCTGTAATCCCAACTACTCGAGAAGTTGAGGCAGGAGGATCGCTTGAGCCCAGGAGGTGGAGGTGGCAGTGAGCTGATATGGTGCCATTGCACTCCAGCCTAGGCAACAGAGTGAGGCTCTGTCTCTCTCTCTCTCTCTCTCTCTCTCTCACACACACACACACACACACACACACACACAGGATTTTGTAGATGTGATTAAGAATCTTAAGATGGGGAGATTCTTCTGGATTATCTGGGTGGTCCCTAATGACATCACAGGTGTCTAGTTCTAGGCTGAACTTTCATGGATGAGTCCACTAAGAGCTGCTGCTCCTACTACCACCAGGAAGCTGGCTACTCACTGCCAGGCTGCCCTGCGGCTGCTCCACTCTGTGCCCCCCAGCTGGAGGCCTCACGTCCAAGCCTTCTCTCCCCTCTGAACCCAGTTCCAAATTCAAGTCTTGCGTAACTTCCTGTTATTTGAGGAATTTAAATTACAACTGGGACTTTGGTTGCAGAGGTGCTTGGGAAATGTGGTTTTTAGAGTCCCAGCTTCTGCATTTCAGGAAAGCAACTTCCCGTTGTGATGACTGTTGCACTTCAGATGCCATAGGTGTTGAGTGGGCCAGTCCAGAATTTCTTACATAAACACCTGCTGTGTGCATAGGAGGGCTCTAAGCTAGTTAGAAAGCCCTGCACACAAGGCACTTACTTTCTTGTGGGTGTAGCTAGTAAGTTCATCAACAAATAAACCCAGTAATTTAAGATACTGGGAGATAAAGTAGTGTAATGAGGTAGTGGCTAAGAGTGGGGGTTGTTTTAGCTATGTAGATTTATTTATATATTTAGCTAATAGAACAGTCAGAAAAGTTCTCCTGACCTGACATTTTTTGTTTTGATCTGAATGATGAAAAGGCAGCCATGTGCAAGTCTGGGGAAATGGTGTTCTAAGAGGAAGGGGCAGCAAGCACAAAGGGCTGGAGGTGGGAATACCTTGGCATCCTCCAGGGAGAGAAAGAAGCCATTGTAGCTGGAATGTGGTGAATGAAGGCAGAGGGGAAGGAAATGAAGTCGAAGAACTAGGCAGATGCTAGATCCTGAGGACCTGATGGGAGTTTGGATATTATTCATGTGACAACAGGAAATCACTGGGAAGTTTTAAGTGTGGGAGTTCGGGTGGGTTGAATAGTGCCCTCCAAAATTCATGTCCACTGGGGAACTCCGAATGTGACCTATTTGGAAATAGGTTATTTGCAGAGGTAACGAAGGCAAGGATGAAGATCCATCCTGGATCAAGGTTTGCTCTGAATCTAATAAGAGTGTCTTCATAAGAAACAGAAAGTGAGTCCCACAGAGAAGAGGGTAATGTAGAGATGGAGGGAGGGGTCAGGGCGATGTGTCTGCAAGCCAAGGAGTGGCAAGGATTTCCAGCAACCACCAAACGCTAGGAAAGGGCAGGGAATGGGTTCTCCCTTGGAGCCTACAGAAGAAATGGATCCTCTTGCCATCTTGATTTTGAACTTCAGGCCTCCTGAATGCTGAGAATACATTTCTGTTGCTTTCTACCTCCTAGTTTGTGGTACTTTGTCATGGCAGCCACAAGAAACAAATACAGGAGTGATGTGATGTGATCAGTTCTATAGAAAACTCAGTCTCTCTATGGTCTGGAGGTGACCTCTAGGAGTCAAGGCCGACAGTGGCCGAGAGACCTGTTAGGGCTGGGTGCGGCGGGGGTCCAGGTTGGAGATGGTGATGCTTAGACTGGAGGAGTGTCTGGATAGATGATGAAAAGCTTTCAGTTTCAGGATGCACTAGGAAGGTAGACCCTGTAAGTTTTACTCTTGGATGGTATGTTGGGGCAGGACTGAGAGATGAGGAAGAGAAGTTAAATCTGACTCTTAGGTTTCCGGCCTGTGCTGCTGGCATGATTTATTGAGATGAGGAGGCTTAGGGAGCTAAGTTGGGATTGAGACTTACACTTTGGTCATGCTAAGTTGGAGATGCGTATTTGAAATTTAAATGGAGAGACTGAGCCGGGCAGTTGGGCTAGACCAGTCTAGGGCTTTAGAGAGAAATAGACACAGTGATAACATTTGAAAGTCATCTGCATATAGGTGACGTTTAATGTCTTGGGACTAGATGAGAGAGCAGATGTGGAAGACAGAAGAGCTAATGGGGGTGCTTGAGTGATAGAGATCTGGAAGAGACGAAGGAAACTGAGAAAGTGTGGGGAGGAGGGAGGATAAAGAGCAGACGGAGGTGGATGGCAGAAGTTGCATGAGGGAAGTGTTTCTAAAATGAGGGGATCCCTGATGCTGTTGAGGGCTTGAGGGAGAGGAAGACAGCAGTGTGAGCAATAGTGTTAGCTCAACATAGGTCTCTGGTAAGCTATTTTAGGAAGAGGTGGAGACAAAAGCTAGACTAGGGGCATTGGAAGAGAGAATGGGCGGCAAGGAGGTGGTGATGGTGTCTGCACAACTCTTTGGAGAGGTTTCCCTCTGGAAGGAAACATGGAAAGGGTCTGGGTGCTGGAGAGGGGTGTGAAAGAGGACAGCGGCAGGAGAGGTGTCCATGAGGAGCATGGTGATGTGATTCTGGGAACGAGGGAGCTGTCGGCCCTTGACAGTTCAGGGGCAGTTCTTCTCTTGTGACCTAGGAGAAGGCAGAGCAGATGCACTGGCCGCTGCCAGGGCTGGTGGATGGAGAGGGTGGCTAGAAAAGGTGAGGGAGGTCAAGCTACGGCCCAGTGACAAGGGCTGGGTCCCTGTTTCAGCACCCTGTGGGAAGGCATTCTTAGCCTCAGATGTGGTCTGTTCATTCATCTCAGCAACATCCAGGTGGCAAGAGCCCAGGACTAAGCTCTAACACTCTAGACCAGTGTAGAATGACTATAGTTAACGATAAATATTACCTGCTTTCCAACAGCTAGAAGGAGGATATTGAATGTTCCCAACACAAGGAAACAATGAATGTTTGAGATGGTGGATATGCTAATTACACTGACGTGATCACTACACATTGTATGTATGGAAACATCACTGTGTACCCCCTCGATACAAATATGCGCAGTTATTATTTGTCAATTAAAATAATTCAAAAATAATTTTTAGTCATTTCTCTGTTCAGGATCTAGAACCTCTGCTTTCCTTTCTTCCCACCAGCTGCTGTCCCTGACCTTTCACCCTTGTGGATTTGGTAGGGCTTAGGGAGTTTTTCTATTAAACCCTATTTATTTATTTATTTAGAGACAGGATCCTGCTTTGTCATGCAGACTTCAATGCAGCGACATGGTCTGGGCTTACTGCAACTTCTGATCCCCAGGGTCAAGCGATCCTCCCACCTCAGTCTCCAGGGTAGCTGGGACTAAAGGTGTGTGCCACTATGCCTGGTTAATTTTTGTATTTTTTGTAGAGATGGGATTTCAGCATTTTGCCCAGGCTGGTTTCAAACTCCTGGACTCAAGTGATCCACCCGCCTCGGCCTCTCAAAGTATTGGGATTACAAGCGTGAGTAGCAACTAGCGCTGGTAAATAAACCCTTTATGTACTGAGGGGCTGGTTATATCCCCTGTCCCTAGGAGAATGGGCTATTTTTTGTTCCTTCTCTTAGAAAGAAACCTAATAAAGTAACTCCTCTTCAAGTCCTCTTGGAGAATAAAGGACTATCACTCTGCACCTATCTTTTTTTTTTTTTGAGATGGAGTCAAGCTTTGTCACTCAGGCTGGATGCAGTGGCACGATCTTGGCTCACTGCAACCTCCACCTCCTGGGTTCAGGCAGTTCTCTGCCTCAGCCTCCCAAGTAGCTGGGATTACAGGCACCTGCCACCACACCCAGCTAATATTTGTATTTTTAGTAGAGATGGGATTTAACCATCTTGGCCAGGCTGGTCTTGAACTCCTGACCTCGCAATCCACCCACCTCGGCCTCCCAAAGTGCTGGGATTACAGGCGTGAGCCACTGCGCCCGGCTGCACCTATCTTTTAAAGTAGAGTCGCCTCAGACACCCTTAGGGATCGTAGCCCATTCTTGTCCCTCTCACCCCCGTCCTGTCGTAGGGCTTCTCCTAGGGAGCAGGTTTTCTAATGTTTTATTTTTTTCCTAAAAAAGGAGAAAAGCCCCCATAAATTTGATCTTAGCTAACTAGTAATATGGTTTGGCTTTCTGTCTTTTTACCTTCTAGACGTTTTAAAAGTGTTCTATAGATGACTCCAGTCCATAGAATTCTATGTTCAAACTAATTTTGGACATCTTGCATGTTAAAGATTTAGAGAAGTCCTGCAGTTAAAAAACTTTTTGTTCTGTTTTAGTCAACATTTCTCAAACATATTTGACCACAGTGTTCTGCAGAATACATTTTGGGAAATTTCTGCTTCTATAACCCTCAGTTTATCAGAAAAAAATGGCCATTTCCATTTACCATCTAGATGCAGTGGACTCTATAAAATATTTTTCAATCATTTTACATATAGTTTGTAGAAATAAGAATAAAAGGAGACTGAAAAACAACTCTGCTAGAAATTCAGACACCAGAATTTAAACACAGCAAGTCCAGTTTTTTAAATTCTATGTTTTCTTGCTTTTGAAGCTGTATGTAACTCAAAGTGCAATACTCTCCAAAGGCAACCAGCTACTCATCAGCTGTCATGCGTGAATCTGGAACACCCATCTTAGATACACTGATTCAGACTTCAAGCCCATCTCCAGTTAAAGTTCACGCTTACCATTCCTTCCGCCTTTTCTTGCACCTGCATGGTCAAAATACGGAAAACAATTTTTGAAGTCTTCAAAAACAGTTTTGTTAAAGAGAGGATGACCATCTTTTTTGCTTCATAATTGCAGAGGGTTTTTATTTTTAGATTTGTAAACACCGTTCAAGATGATCAAGCTTTTTTATTTCCTTCCAGTGACCTTTGTATACACACTTGCCTTCAATATCTGTTCACCTAACAAAACATATCAAGTAAATTTCAGGCTGGGCTGAAATTTCAGTGGCTCACACCTGTAATCCTAGCACATTGGGAGGCTGAGGTGGGAGTATCACTTGAGGCCAGGAGTTCGAGACCGGCCTGGGCACTATAGAGAGACCTGTCTCTACCAAAAAAAAAAAAAAAAAATTAGCTGGGTGTGATGGCTCATGGCTGCTGTAAGTTCCAGCTATGCAGGAGAATGAGGCGGGAGGATCTCTTGGGCCCAGGAGTTTGAGGCCTCATAATTGCACCACTACACTCCAGCCTGGGTGACAGAGCGAGACTCTATCTCTGACACACAAGCAAGCAAACAAACAAACCCAAGTAAATCTCAGTGTACAGACATCATAAAAGTTGAAAAAACACTGCCAGGCATCTTTTTAGCCAATGACGTAGTCCAGGTCCTGTTGACAGAATATTGTATAACAAAGTCATTCTGGTGGAATGACTAACTGGATGAGAACACTATATTCCCTTTAGGTCTATGGAAATATATCATTCATCCACCAAATTTTGAGTCTGAGAAATGTGTTGAGGATATTGTCATCTGTAGATGTATGATCTGAGATTTCACTTACGTGATCAGTTTCATCATCGTCATTAGTATCTAGAGACCTGCCATCTCTTTGCTTTCTCCTTCGAATTCATCTAACAGTTGTGGAACATCTTCCTATATATTTTTTTCTCTTTGCCATTATAGACTGAAAGTAAAAAATTCTGAATTTTCAACTGCATTCAATGCAAGCAAAAAGCCTGCAGGGATGGTGTCTCCATCCCCTTTAGACCTTCTTGAAGATGATGCCGTACTTTTGCCAAGGCAATAGGAAAACTGAGAGTGATGAAAGTGTGTGATGTTTAATCTCACGATTGCATTACTCTTCTAATCTAGGTCATTCTGCCATTCTTTTTCTAAAAGTATAGTTTGAAATAATTAATGAGTAATGATGAAATAGCAAAAATGTTTAAAGAAAGATACAGAAAAAATAAAACTCTAAACTCCTCAGCTGTAACTTAGATGTATAAAAGGGTCCAGTGGATGCATATAGTAATTGCAACATAGAGTAAGTCTTATTTTTTTTCTGGAAAAGTAATCACTTTTTTTCTTTGGAAAACCTTTAAGAAATAATAAAAATCAAGTAATATGAATCCTTGTGAATACAACTTCTAAAAAGAAACTAAAAAATTGAAATTAGATCCAGTAGATCCCAATGAGAGTTTTTCTCCCATAGTTTGACTCATGTATAATTTTTTAAACCTTCTGTAAATGGAAATATGCTTTTCCTTTTTGAGTGATACATGATAAAGAAGTGATTTTAAGTAGACCATTTTATAGAGTTTTTTTTTTTTTTTTTTTGGAGGCAGCCTGAGTAATGTAGCGAGACACCATCTGATCTACCAAAAAAAAAAAGTTTATTTTAAGACAGGGCCTTACTCTGTTGTCCAGCTGGAGTGCAGTGGCACAATCATGGCTCACTGCAGCCTCAAACTCTTGGGCTCAAGCTATCCTCCAACCTCAGCCTCCTAAGTAGCTGGGACTATATGCATGCACCGTGCTTGGCTAATTTTTTAATTTTTTGTAGAGACAGGGTCTCACTATATTGCTCAGGCTGGTCTTGAACGCCTGGGCTCAAGCAGTTCTCGCATCTCGGCCTCTCAAAGTGCTGGGATTACAGGCATGAGCCACGGCACCTTGCCTAGAGTAGTGTATTCTTAATTCATGTATTGAAAATATATTTTTGGCTGGGCGCGGTGGCTCACGCCTGTAATCCCAGCACTTTGGGAGGCTGAGGTAGGTGGATCACTTGAATTTGGGAGTTCGAGACCAGCCTGACCAACATGGAGAAACCCCATCTCTACTAAAAAAACAAAATTAGCTGGGCATGGTAGCACATGCCTGTAATCCCAGCTACTCAGAAGGCTGAGGCAAGAGAATCGCTTGAACCCGGGAGGCAGAGGTTGAGGTGAGCTGAGATCGCACCACTGTACTCCAGCCTGGGCAACAAAAGTGAAACTCTGTCTCAAAAAAAAAGAAAGCATATTTTTTGTACAGTCTTTAAAGTATTCATGATATTTGTCTTTTTTCCCTCTTAAGTGACACATATCACTAAGTTGCTTTGAGATACATTATGTAAGAAAAGTGTGATTCATAAAGTAAAATAGGCAAAAAGTAAAAATAAAGTAAAAAAAGCAAAAATGTTCGATTTTGTCACTAAATATATATATTTTATAATGTTACAGCATATAAAAACATGTAACATATATATGTTATAACACATGAAAATCAGCAACTGTTTTTATTTTTCTGACATTTGGAATGCTTATATTTGATACTTAAATATGTCTATTTTTATAATTTCTAACATTTTATTTTTTTTGAGACCAAGTCTCACTCTGTCTTCCAGGCTGGAGTGTAGTGGTGTGATCTCACCTCCCTGCAAGATATCTCTTGAACTTTGCCTCCTGGGTTCAAGCGATTCTCTTGCCTCAGCCTCCCGAGTAGCTGGGATTACAGGGATATGCCACCATGCCGGGCTAATTTTTGCATTTTTGGTTGAGGTGGGGTTTCACCATGTTGGCCAGGCTGGTCTTGAACTCCTGACCTCGTGATCTGCCTGCCTCGGCCTCCCAAAGTGCTGGGATTACAGGCATAAACCACCTGACATTTTATTTCTCATGGACATAATTAGACAGGAGATTTCAGCTCTTCTTTTCAAATAATACATTATAGTATATGGATTTGTTTTCACCAATAAATAAAAAGCCAAATTAGATGTAATCACCAATATATACATTTTTTTTCTTTCAAGTTACCTTTTTGAAGTACCAAAACTCTGGGTCTGGTGAAAATAATCTTCAGATAAATTTGCTGAACTATTACCATTTTATGTTTTTTTATCCTTATTTTTTTAGAACCAGGGTCTCACTCTGCTGCCCAGTCTGGATAGTTTATTTTTAAGTTTTTGTAGAGATGGGTTCTTGTTATGTTGCTGAGGCTGGTCTTGAACTCCTGGCCTCAATCGATCCTCTGACTTTGACCTCTCAAAATGCTGAGATTACAGGCCTGAGGCACCATGCCCAGCTCATTTTTTACTTGTTGTGAAGTTCCTGTATTTCATCATCACGGTTCTTATGCTTCTTGTCTTCAGCCAATGCTCCACTGTGCGTGTAAAATAAACAATATATGGCAAAAGAAGAACTCAATGAAAGACTGTATATGGTCAAATCCACTGAGGGTCACAGAGAGTGAGTGGCTGAGTCACAAGATGTTCACTCATTTCTGCAAACAGTCACACAACCAGGACATTCTTAAATAGTTCTGTTTCAGAGGTGGATTCTTTAAATAATCATTTTATTTGAGTTAAAAAATAGACATGGGGCTGGGCATGGTGGCTCATGCCTGAGATCCCAGCACTTTGGGAGACCAGGGCGGGAGGATTGCTTGAGCCCAGGAGTTCAAGACCTGCCTGGGCCACATAGTGAGACTCCATGTCTACAAGAAATAAAAATAAAACAATTAACTAGGAGTGGTGGCTCATGCCCGTAGTTCTAGCTACTAAGGAAACTGAGGCAGGAGAATTGCTTGAGAGCCTGGGAGGTTGAGACTGCAGTGAGCTGTGATCACACCACGGACTCCAGCCTTCTTTAAAAAAAAAGGAAATGGACACAAACGCTCTTAGCTTTTTTAGTGATTCAAACCCCTGGGTCACTTTTTTATCATTACTGTTAGAGATGCGGTCTTGCTATGCTGCCCAGGCTGGAGCGAAGTGGCTGTTCACAGGTGTGGCCATGGTACACTGTGGTCTCCAGGTCCCACCCCAGCCCCCGAGTAGCTGGGCTTACAGTGCGTATCTCCACACCTGGCTTCTGGATCACTTTTGGGAGATTTTGGAGTGTCACCGGCTGAGGGACCTTGGTCCGGCTTGGCAGAGCCTGGCCTTCGGGTGCCGGCTGCGCTTTTTGGCTGTGTGGAGCGTGCCTGACTCATTCTTCCTCTTTGAGGCTCTTTGCATAGATTCCTTGCACACATCACTTTTTCATTTTCTATAGCTCAAAACATTTCAGTTTCCAAGACTGTAACTCAGCGTATGCGCATTTACATTTAGTTTGGGTTACGCTAATGTGGTCAGCAGCACTTTCTAGAAAATTGCTCCCAATGGCTGCTAGTGCGAGGCTAAAGTTCTGATTGAATGTTGACCCTCATTGACTGTGGGTGAGGAGGCTGACATTTTCACCCTCATCCCCACGATCTTGGAGGAGTACCCTCTGTGGGTATGGTAGCCTCTGGGGCCCTGAGCTCCTGACAATGGGTGAGAGGTAGAGTGAGCCTGAGGGGCAGTCGTCGTCACTGTGCCTTGGATGTATGCAGCACTTAAATCTTCATTCTGTTGTAAATAGGTAGGGGCTGATATTTCTCAGGCTATTCTCCTTATTGATGAATTCAACCTAACTACATGTTCTGAACACATTCTACGTTCAGGGATGCCATGTACAGATATGCAGGTTGTGCACTGCACAAAGGTGCTTGGCTTAGCCAGGAGTGTGGAGTGTTTGGGGGGAGTGGAAGGTGAACGGGTGCTGGAGAAAGCATTTGGAGGAGCTTCAGCCATGGCATCTCCTTTTAGCAGAGTTCCTCTGGGCCAGTGAGTGCAACCTCACTTTCTTGCCACTCAAACCTGTGTAGACACATCCCCGGCCACTTTCCTTTGGAGCTGTGGTGTACGCTCAGGAACAGCTGCCATCCATGGCCAACAGGGTCTTCCCCAGGGCACAGGCTCCAGCAAGAGGACAACCCTCTAATCCCCTGCTCTTGGAAAACACAGCAGAGGTGGATGTGCTTTGCCAGGTCAGCAGTGCCAATAATAGTCGTGTGCCATGAACCCAAGGGCGAGCAGGAAAGAAAAGAGGATGGAAGAAGGACAAAGAGGAAATAGTATGGAAAGAGAAAAGAAAATTGAGAGCGGGGAAATGTGCAGGAAGACGAAAGACAAATCGAAACGCCTCATGGGGATGGGTGCTGTGCTGGGGGCAGTGCCTCTCATTAGGCGATGTCACTCCCAGACTGGACTCAATCGCTCTGTTTTGCACAATGACGATTAGGCAGAATGTGAATGGCATAGCAAGTGAGAGCCTGCTGACATGGTGTGCTCTGGGGGATCAATGCCCATGAAGGAGAACTGTGACTACATTAGAAGCTCTGCAGAGGCAGATATGCGGAGCTTGTTCATTCCCGTTCCCCAGTGCCCAGAAACAGTGCCTGACACGTCCTAGGCACATGATAAGTAGCTGTTGAATTAAATCAAACGTTAGGTGAATGCTGAAGAATGAAGTTGGATCTGCTATTGTCCTTGCATTCTCGTGGATCTAACGGTGAGTCCCCCCGTTCCTCTAGGCCCCCATATTTAGAGACTACAGCTCCGTGTCTACCCTTGACTTGGAATGATTCTTCCCCAATGAGGAGGGCACACCTGGGGCAGCATGGGAGGAGCTGGGTGCAGCCAGGTCGGAGGACTGGACCCGACACAGGACAGACAGCTTCGTTCATCTGTGGTGCTGCTGAGGGTGTACATTTTGGATTGAGAGGCATCAGGAATAGCATGTGAGCCCGGGAGGCAGCGGGATGGAGAGCTACAGTAACGGCACTGTGCCTTGGACGTCTGCAGCACTTAACTCTTCATTCTGTAAAATAGGTGGGGGCTCATATTTTTCAGGCTAATTGTCTCCCACATGCAGAGCTTGGGCACCACATGCTGGGTGCGGTGGGTGGCAGCACTCCTGCTGTGCCGAGTTGGGTACTGGATCTTACACTGGGAGCTCTGGTGTAGACTGGGGAGGGGTCAAGGCAACTGGGATGTTCCAGCCACGTTTCTGCTATTTTCCACCGTAACTCTGATGGGAGCAGGGCTGTTGTAGGAGTTCCTGGACAGAGCTAGGCAGGAATCTAGGATTTCTAGGATGCAGGGCGGGTTTCTTCTCCTCGGGTTCTGTCCATGAACGGACCAAAAACCTTTCAAACGACAGTGGTCACACTACTTGGTGTGAAACGGGTTTCCAAAAAGCCCAATTCCTTGCATAAGGTCAAATCAACAGAAGACCACTTGGACCAGGCTGCGTACTTGGTATTTGCAGCCTCTCCCTATTGATGAGTTCAACCTAACTACATATACTGAACACATTCTACATTCAGGGATGCCACGTACAGATATGCAGGTTGTGCACTGCACAAAGGTGCTTGGCTTAGCCAGGAGTGTGGCGTGTGTGGAGGGAGTGGAAGGTGCACGGGTGCTGAAATACAGATTATGCTTCTCTGTTGGATGTACTCTGGGGGTTGCCTCCGCCAGAAAATAGGGGTGACTTTTTCACACAAGGGCATAGCTTCACCTCTGTAGAGCTGTCATGCAGGCTGGCAGGCACTATATGTGTGAGGGGCCCAGCTCTCTTCCCCAGGCTGTGCGGGTGTTGGGGATGTGACAGTGAAGAAGACAGATCTTCTCCCATCCAATTACAAACAGTCGCCTAGAAAGACAGGCACCTAAACCAGCAACTGCAATCTCACGCCTCTCCTTTCCTTTCCTGTCATATTCCTTTCTGGCTTGTTGGAATGAGAGCCAGCTGTCAGCAACCTTGATAAGGCGACAGTGCTCTTAGGGAGGACCCGCAAGCTCTGGAGGACGTTTCCCCTTGTTTCCCTTTGGCAGGAATGTTCAGTGGAAACCCAGCTGAGGGACTGAGCGAGGGGTCCTTTCATTCCATAGACTTGTCCCCTAATGATGTGAAGTCACCTCAAACAGGCCCGGGCAGGGCAGGATGTTGAATCCCAGCTCCTGCCACTGGAAACATTGTGACAGAGGACAGGTAGCATGGGACCGCCCCCAGCCTGAAAGGAAACCCAGTCAGTAGAACTCTCGTTCCTCAAACTACGGGATGTGGTAGGTGTGTCTGAACGTATTGCTTCGAGGCCAAGGCCGCTGCTCCCTTGGCCTCAACCCCATGGACAAGGAGGATGTGGGCTGGAAGGTTTCTGGGGTGGCATCCAGACCACTGGTCCTTGCTTTTACCTGGAGCTCTGCATGGGGAAGCCAGGTGGGCACTGGTCTAGATACCAGCTTGGCCAGGACGGCCAGGAGAGGTGTGGCAGCCCCACCCCAAACCCATGGGGCTGAGCGGGTGGGTCAAGCTCTGCGGGCACATGAACCATCAGACAGGCTGGCAAGACACTGGTCAGGAGTTACCTACTGGTAACTACCAGGGCACCCCTGACCCAGCACCCTAGAATGCAAAGTCTGTCAAAGATTGAATTCCTCTAAGCTTTTTTTTTTTTTTTAAACTCCAGTCGTCCCTATTAAAGAAGGAGGGAAAATGTCTTAGCTTGAGCTGCTGTAACAAAGTACCAGAGCTGGGTGGGTTTATTTTCCCCCCGCTCTAGTCGCCCAGGCTGGAGTACAATGTCGCAATCTCGGCTCACTGCAACCTCCGCCTCCCGGGTTCAAGCGATTCTCCTGCCTGAGCCTCCCGATTAGCTGGGATTTCAGGCTCCTGCCACCACGCCCGGCTAATTTTTGTATTTTTAATAGAAATGAGATTTTACCATGTTGGTCAGGCTGGTCTTGAACTTCTGACTTGAGGTGATCTGACTGCCTCTGCTTCCCAAAGCGCTGGGACTGCAGGTGTGAGCCACCTGGCCTGGCCTGAGCTTGGTGGTTTATAAACAACATGCAGTTCTTTCTCAGAGTTCTGGAGACTGGGGGTCTGAGATCAGGGTGCCAGCATGGTTGGGTTCTGGTGAGGGCCACTTCTGGACTGCAGATGGCACATTCTAGCTGTGTCCTCGCATGGTGGGAAGACAGTGACATTCCTCTCTGGGGTCCCTTTGATAAGGGCGCTAATCCCATTTGCAAGGGCCCCAACCTCAGGACCTAATCACAAAGCAACATCACAGAACAATGAGGAATCACCAGCCCATTGCACAAGTCCGGAGTGGCACATGTGACCCCCACACAGCCAAAGACCCTGCCTCCTAATGCCATTCATTGCCTTGAGAATTGGGTTTTTTTCAACATAGGCATTTTGGTCGGGGTGGGGGGAGCATAAACATTTAGTCCGTAACAGAAAGGAAGTCAACACCAATGAAATGTAACTGCTATTTCACCTAATTCTCACAGCGAACCAGCAAGGACGGCAACATGACTCCTCCAATTTTACAGAGGAAAACAACGGGCTCAAGAGGTGAAGGAATGCCTTCTGGATTAGAGAGTTAACCAAGGTAGAGGCGGGGGCCCGACCTAGGGTGTAGATTCCAGGCCTGGCCGTCCCTGCAGGGAGCAGGCAGTGACCTCCTCTGACAGAGCCAAGTCCCCTTTTCTCCTTGGTCTGAGGAAGGTGGATGATGAACAAATAATATCACAGCCTTTTCACCCCTCCAGGCTCAAGCCAAGTTCCACCTCTTGCATGAAGCCATCCCTGATTTACCAGCTCTGAATAACTGCTCATCGCTCCACACTGCCATCCATTCAGCCAGCCCCTTTTATTCTGCTTTCCCTACCAAAGAGTGAAGGAGCCAACTGCCCTTCCTTCAGGGCAGGGTCAGCAGTCTCTGTAACTAACCCCTCAGGCCCTAGGACGCCACCCTGCCCTTATTAGGAGTGGAGCAGTGTATTAACAAGGCGATTATGCGCTGGCTGCTGGGCTCTGGTGGGCAGAGAATAGGGCGGAGGCTGCCAGGTGTGTGCACACCTGTGCCACGGGCCTGCCCGGGAGCTGACTTACAGTCTCGGTGAGGACAGGCATCCCCGCCAAGGGAAAATCCATCAGATGGTAAATACTGTTTTGAGATATGAGCTCTCCAAAGCTAACTAGTTCCTCCCAAGCCCTCCTGGGGTTTCTGAAACTTCTGGCTGCTTCACCTGCTGGCATTTTCACTGGAGGAGGGGCACAGTGTGGAGGGGAGAGCTGGGGGAAGCATTCCCGGCTATGTACCGAGTGTCTAAGCTGTATTCTTTGTGGATTCCCTTCTTCTTGCCCATTGGTGATCCATCATTTCCTTTCCGACAAATAAATGGCTATTTGACATCTGACACCAACCCACACTTTCTGCCCACTTCAGCTCCCCGCAGTCATGGCATACGCCTGCACCCCCAAGCTCCAGCTTGGTTCTTGATGTGT
The DNA here is from genome assembly GCA_963573385.1 of Cacajao melanocephalus. Taxonomy (NCBI): domain Eukaryota; kingdom Metazoa; phylum Chordata; class Mammalia; order Primates; family Pitheciidae; genus Cacajao; species Cacajao melanocephalus. The sequence goes on from CAUYLG010061929.1 coordinate 42,402, forward strand.
GAAGTCATCCTTCGGAATTCAAGGGAGATCTCTCTCTCATGCAGCCTGGCTTTTTTGAATCAAAAGTGCTTTGGTTTTCAGCCTGTGTCTTGTTTCTGCTAGAGATAGACAAAGCCTGCTTGCAAGCTGGGAAACGAAGAACCTGAAGTTGGTGTGCACAGTGGGCAGGAAGCCATCCTGCCACCTGAACCTTGGGGGCTGGGCCTGGGCAGGTTTGGCGCTGGCCTCCCTAGGGCCACCATTCATCTCAGACTTCATACATGTGTTCATAAGTGTGAGCAGACTCAGTAAACGTGACAGTCATCTGAGCGGCAGTGTTCTGAGGAAGGGGAACGTTTTTCTGAATTTGCGAATGAGCCGCTGGGGGTCTTTGGCAACGGGAACAAGGAAGCAGAGGAGACAGCAACCCTTTCATGCCTATTAAGGCCCCACTATCGTGAAGCAACACGGTGGACACGCAGGCAGGGAGAGGGATGGGGTTGCGGTTGGTGCAGAGTCAGGCAAGTTTGCCATGGGGCGGGGGCTGGAACTGGGCTTCGATGAGGCAGATCAGAGGGAGAGGCGTTTTAAGTAGGATGATGGTGGGGACACAGGTATGACGGACGGACGTTCATGGAGTGGCAGGGGACAGCCTGATGGTGATGAGGCTTGGTGTTGGAGAATAAGAGAAGAGTGGGTTGATGGATTTGGGTCCACAAAAGCCAGAGACCGAGAGGTGGTTCAGTGGGTAGTGAAGGACCCCGGAGGAGGAGAGCAGCCTCCCAGCGGGAGGTCGAGGGCAGGGTAGAGGTAAGGCTGCAAAGACATGGACAGGGGTCCTTCTGGGCTGAGGCCGGGCCGGGTGGGTGTAAGGAGAGGAGGTCAGAACGAGGAGACATTCAGAAGGGGAATCGACAGGACTCCAGGACTCCCTGGAGACAGCGAGGCTTCCTATCTGTGGCTGGAGGCTGATCGGACTTCACCAGAAAGGGGGCCCTAGAGGGGAACCTCTTGGGGAAGCATCGGTAGGACTTTAGGGCTGTGATGTGTAGTAGGCAGATGGCTTCAAGAACCTGGACGCTGCAGCGGGGTCAGTGCCATGTGCCCAGGCAGGGGCTGTTTGTGGAGGGCGACCCAGGGCCGAGGTGAGGCCGCGGGGGACAGAGGGACCTGCTGCGGAGCAGGTGTGACTTGGGAAAGCCCGTGGTGGAGGCCACGCCACACAAGCGCAAAGGAGCTTTGGAAAGGAAGCGCTGTGGGGGTCACAGGTGCCACTCCGAACTTGTGCAATGGGCTGGTGATTCCTCATGGTTCTGTGATGTTGGTTTCAGTTTTGTAATGAGTTTTCATGAAAATAATGAGCATCATGAAAGCCCACATCCCTCTGAAAGTAGCAGAATGGAAAACAGAACTCTGAAGAACTAGCTCTCTTTATGTTCTGAGGCCCAGACGTTTCTCCTGGGGTTGTAGAACAACCTTGAACCTGCGTGTCTCCCTAGCCCCACCAGACACCTGCCCCTGGACCTTCCTAACATCTAGGGGTGGCATACCTAAGTGGAGATTCTCCATGCAGCACCAGGGATTTCTGCCATCGTGGACTTTTTTTTTTTTTTTTTGAGATGGAGTCTCACTCTGTCGCCCAGCCTGGAGGGCAGTGGCGTGATTTCGGCTCACTGCAACCTTCGCCTCCCAGGTTCAAGCAATTCTCTGCCTCAGCCTCCTGAGCAGCTGGGATTACAGGCGCCCGCCACCATGCCCGGCTAATTTTTGTATTTTTTTTTAGTAGAGACGGGGTTTCACCATGTTGGTCAGGCTGGTCTTGAACTCCTGACCTTGTGATCCACCTGCCTTGGCCTCCCAAAGTGCTGGGATTACAGGCATGAGCCACCGCGCCTGGCCCATCATGGACTTTTTAACAAGCGTTCTCAGGATGTTGATTTTTCGGGTATACCCCCCATCGGCAGCAGTTGTGTTTCTGGGCTTGAGATTCAAGGCATGACTGAGGAGGTGGGGGGTGATGTGGTGTATTTTTCAGCATGAGGTCTCTTTCAAGTAAACGAAGAGGCCATTTCAGAAACACTGCAGAGAGAGAAATGCAAGCACACGTTATTTGCTCTGGCCACCATGATTCTTTTGCATCTCGTCACCATTTCCCTGTACTCCACGGCCCCCCTTCCCCAAGCTACCGGCCCACTAATTGTGAGAACAAGGAAAAGCGTTAGCTATGGACTCAGCACGCTTCCTCCCCAAGCGCTTCCGACAGCCATCAGAAACCAATAAATTAGGATAAAGAAAATGACATTTAGCTTCGTCTGGGCTCTCCCGTCCGTGACTTTGTAGGCTTGGTGTGGAATGAAAATTCTGTTTCCTCCCCTCTCCTCCTCTAAATGTACAGACTGGCCTTCCTGCTTCCCTGTGAGTGCCTGCTTCCATCCAGACAGTTCTGACACTTTGACTTACTGATCAACTTTTTTTAAAATCACAGTTTAAAAAAAGTTAAACATACAGGAAACAAAAAAGCGCAAAACAACAAACCCTGTTTAAGAGCTGAGTAAGCGCGAAGGCACGCATTCCCTCCAAGAGCAAAGGCCAGGAAGAGAACTCTCGGGTCAGCTGACTAATACAGCTCACATTTTAATAGTGTGCAACCCTTTAGAAGCTGTTAACACTTGACCGTCTTGGAGGCCGTTTGGGTTGAATGCCTCCCATAGTTCTTCCGCCGAGACGTACCTTCTCCATGTTACAGGAAAGCAGACAGGCATGCTGTAGAGAAAGATGAGTCAGGGACCAAGTGGGTTGGTGCCAACACAAAGCAGGAACAAAGCAGTGTTCTGGCGCCTTCTGAAAGGTATGTGTTTGGCTCCCACTGATAAGTGAGAACACAATGTATTTGCTTCTCTATTCCTGCGTTAATTCGCTTAGGACAATGACCTCCAGCTGCATCCATGTTGCTGCAAAAGACATGATTTCATTCTTTTTTATGGCTGTGTAGTATTTCATGGTATATATGAACCACATCTTCTTTATCCAATCCACCATTGATGGAAACCTGGGTTGATTCTGTATTTTTGCTATTGTGAATAAAGATGGGAACAATCGCCACTGAGATCTACAAGAGCTGGGAGAGGGGAAGAGGGGCAAGGGCTGAAAAACTACCTATGGGCACTATGCTCACTACCTGGGTGTCAGTCATACCCCAGACCTCAGAATCATGCCATATGCCTTTGTAACAAACCTGCACAGGTACTCCCTGACTCTAAAATAAAAGTTGAAAAAGAGCTGGGCGTGGTGGCTCATGCCTGTAATCCCAGCACTTTGGGAGACCGAGGCGGGCGGATCACCTGAGGTCAGGAGTTCAAGACCAGCCTGACCAACATGGAGAAACCCCCATCTCTACTAAAAATACAAAATTAGCCGGGCATGGTGGCGCATGTCTGTAATCCTAGCTACTTGGGAGGCTGAGGCAGGAGAATCACTTCAACCCGGGAAGTGGAGGTTGCCACAAGCCAAGATCATGTCATTGCACTCTAGCCTGGGAAACAAGAGCAAAACTCCATCTCAAAAAAGAAAAAGTTGAAAAAGAAAACAAAAATGAAAATGCATGTTTGTGTCTTCTACACCCGAGTGGCCAGCCAGGGCTGTCCTGTCCAAGCCTCTGTTCTCATCTCTCTCTTCACCCCGACGGCCACGACGTCTCTAGAGCAGAAGAACAAAACGTCCTTGAGGTCGCCTTGAGCACAGCTTCCAAGACAATTGTTAACACACACAAAGCCTTCCGGACCCCAGCAGAAGGGTGACATTTTCTTCTGATTGAGTTTTTAACTTAAGATGAGGCAATGGAGCCTGAAGCTGGCCGTGGGGTGTGGATGCCAGCCACACAGGAGCCTCGCTGCTCAAGAGGAATCTCAGCTTCGGCTTCTAGGTCTCTGGGTTTGCATAGCCCGGGCAGACACCACAAGGATGCTGGATGGAAGTCTTTGCAGAAGGGGCTGGTCCCAGAAGTGAGTCCATCACGTTTGTTGAGAGGTCCCCGAGAGGCCACCAACAGCTGCTAGACACTGTGCTGCCTCTTTTGGCGGCACACATTTCCTTGGAGGAAAATGCTCACTTATTTTACTATTAGATAAAGAGGAGCAGGTCTTCTCCACCAGTAAGCCCAACTCCACAGAGTTTCTGGAGCCTTGAGGATGCATTTGCTGAGCATCTACTAAGGGGCCAGGCAGTGTGCTGCTGGCAATGGACGAGGCAAAGGGCCTTGAGGCCTCCTATCTAGGGCAAGCCCAGCAGATGTTTTCTGCAAAGGGCCAGAAAATAAATGGTATGGCTGTGTTCTAATTAAACTTTATTTACAAAAATAGCTGCTGGACAGATTTGGCCCATTTGTTTGCTGCCCATATCTTTCCTCTGAGCTTCTCAATGATAAAAACAAAGTCTCATTCACTTTTTGTCTTCCTAGTGCCTAGCACGAGGGCTGACCCACGTGGGCCTTCAGTGGCACGTGCTGAGTCATACTCTGTGAATGTCTTCCGAGGAGAATGTGGTGTCTCTCTAGGTATATTTACAATGTGCAACTTGAGCTGCACTTGGAGTTATGATGCTAAATTGTTTAAATGAAAGGACCGTAGCATCATGCGTGTGTGCACATGCGCGCACACACACACACACAGTGTACACACACATCTTTGCTCTCCAGGTAGATGGGCTGTATATAACCCAATTCTGTTGGCCTTTTGACGCTTTCCTTTCCTTCTCCTTCTCTGTTCTCTTTTCTCCTCCCCTCCCTGCACTTGCCTCTTTCCCTAAATGTTCATTATGTACTCTCTGTGGGCCAGGGTTCTATGCTAGGCACTAGGGATATGAGGAAGAGACTCAAGACTTAATGTCTGCCTGCAAGGAGCTTTTAGTCTTAGTAGCTGAGCAAGCAAGGAGGAAAAAAGTCTTGCCCAGGGAGTAGTGCTCACCGAGCAGGCGCTCTGCTGTGCTGGGGAAATGTGTTCGTGGGGGTGGTACTGCTTAGTGGAAACATGAGAGACAGAAGATATTTGCTGGTGGGGAGGGCGGGCAGAGACACGGTGTGAAGACGATGCAGTGTGTTTGGGAAAGGTCAAGCATAGGTGTAGCTGGAGATGAGCAATGAGGTGGGCTTGGACCAGCAGGCGGCAGGATGAGGGGGAGGCCAGCCAGGGAGAGCCACTGAGGGGTTTCAGCTGGAAAATAAGGTGATCAGGGCTTCCTGTCCTAGACGGATACCCTGGTGGTTTGCTGAGGATGGACGGAGAAAGGCAAGCCTGCAGGGAGGGCTGGAGAGCTCCGCAAGGCCAGATGAGAGGTGCGGAGGTCAGGAATGGTGCTGTTGCTGTGGGGATATGGAGGAGAGGGTGGGAGCAAAGACCTTCCGAAGGTTGAATCTATAGGAATTAGAATCTACATAATTGGTGGTAGACATTCTGAAGCAAAAATGTGGGTAAGCTGAGTATGTTCAATGGGTTGGGGAGAGAAGAAAGATTAGAACCATGCATTTGGGAAGGAAATAGGGGGAAGATGAGGAGTTGAGTTGGGGCATGTTGAGTTTGAAAATCTATTGTCCAGTAGGATGTCGGGCATTTGCATTTGGTGCTCACAGGAGAAATTTGTGCAGAAGATATTGGCCGTCAAACACAGCAGTTGGTTGGAGTTGCAGGATGGAGGCACCCTCTCAGGGAAAGGGGTAGGGTGGTGAGAGAAACCTCTGGGCAGCACCATCATGTCTAACACCACGGACCATAATGGGAAGGTTCCTACTGCAAGGAAAGCAGGGGTAGCGCCATCACTTCCAACAGCCATGAGGCATGATGGGAAGAAGGTTCCTACTGGAAGGAAAGCAGGGGCAGTGCCATCACTTCCAACAGCCATGAGGCATGATGAGAAGGTTCCTACTGGAAGGAAGGACAGGCAGCACCATCACTTCCAACAACCATGAGGCATGATGGGAAGGTTCCTACTGGAAGGAAGGATAGGCAGCGCCATCACTTCCAACAACCATGAGGCACGATGAGAAGGTTCTACCTAGAAGAAAAGCATGGCAGCACCATCGCTTCTAACAGCCATGGGCCATAACAGGAAGGTTCCTACTGGATGGAAGGTGTGGGCAGCACCATGGAAGGAGAGCACAGGCCCTTTTTTTGAGGTTGTCTGCACATTGCTGGCACAGAAATTAATCGCCCTGGCTGAGGAGGGCCTCCAGTGGGAGGGGAGCCCTCAGATTGGGGAACCCATGGACAGAAGGAAAACAGAAGTCCCTGTCCAGAGATAACAGGTGTTTCTTCCTTCCAGTGATGATTCCTGGTCTGGGTTAGCAGTGGAGCTGAACTTCCAGAGGTAAATAGAAAATAGCTTTGGGCTGCACAGATAGGAAGGAGGTTTTGGATCTGGGCTTCCAAGCCAGCCAGCACCACTCCTGGGCCTCAGGGGGAGGGCAGGACCCAAGCCTGGCCCAAGCAGCCAGAAGAAATGGCTTCTCCAGGGAGGGGCAGCTGGCGTGCAACTTGGTGGCCTTGTGCGTCTGTGAGGCAGGACACTGCCTGGGGCTCATGTGGGGATTAAGACATGGGGAAAGTCACCTCCCTCCTCGGTGGTAGCAAGCTCTCTGCGGTCTGCATCCAGAGTGATGCCTGCCTGGAAGGGTGAAGGGCTCTGTGTCTCTCACGCTAGGTCATGGGTAAATATGCCCTAGACCAATGGTGCATGGAGGTGAGGAGACAGGAGGCAGAGCCGCGCAGGTAAACCAGAGGCCAGGGCCGTGCAGGACGGAGGGCACCAGGGGTGGGGGGCCTTGGTGGCCAGGAAGGCTGGCGAGGGAAAGGCGGAGGACAGAGGGCAAGAGTAAGGGGGGCAGGAGCAGGAAACGCAGGGAGTCTCAGGTGGATGGAAAAGCCTTGGCTTTGAGGTAGAGAGACTTGAAACCAGGAACAGGATATGAGAAAGGACGGAGGGGACGGGGCCTCTTTCCCCCGAGAAGGAACAATGGTCATTCTTTAATTGAAAGCTGACATTCCCTGAGAGAGGAAAGGACTCCCAGTGTGGGGGAGGGGGGTCAGGGACAGGAAGGAAGGGGCCCCACGCCTGCCTGACCCAGAAGAAAGCAAGAGGCCTCTGGAAATTGATCTGGCCCGTCTCCAGCCTGTGAAGGGGACAGGCGAGCTCGCACTGATGGCTTTACCGGAGTGTGACTTTCCCAGGCGCCACGGACTTGGCCTCTGCCCCCACTCTCTGTGGCCTCCTCCAGGACCCCGAGCTGCAGGCCCGGCGGACGCCTCCAAGCCGCCCGGGGCAAGGGTCTCACAGGCTGCGTGGTTATGCGGTTCTGTGAGGCTTGCCATCTATACACACGGGAAGAAGGATTTCCCAGAAAAAATAGAGGAAGCCGGCCAATACAATCAAACTCACACAAACCCCGCCTCTTCCCAAATAGACGCCTATCTCCAAAACAATCAAAACTGCCTCATTAAATAACACTTGTTCAGTACAAAGGAAGTACAGCACGATGGGATCACACACGGCTTCCAAGGAAAACATTCCCGATTGTTAGGCATGCAACAATGAACAAAAAAGCTCAATGGCATTCGCACGGGAGAACCGCGGCGCTCGGGGCAGGCTCCGCAGAACCCTTGAGCGCCGGTGGTCCAGGGCGTCACCGGGTGGCTCTCCCACGGTCTGCCCCTGGGAGCCGCGCACTCATCACACGCAGGTCCTCCTGCTCTGCATGCGGCAACCTGCACGTTTTACACCTTACCTACCTCCAGTCTCGGCCCCTCGGTCCCCTCGGTGGGAGGCAGGCCCTTTACCCACTGCACCTGGTGGCATCAAGGACCTCATTTGGCAGGAGGGGGTCACAGGGCCCAGGGCAGCTGAGGGAGGGTGCAGTCTTCAGTTCTGACCAGAAGGGCTTGGGACTCTCAGTGACAGCAGTCTTGTCATTTGTATGGACTGTCTGTGTCCCCGCACCAACCTCAGTTCATATGTTGAGGCTCCAACCCTCAATGTGACCGTGTTTGGAGATAGGAGCTTTATGGAGGTGGCTAAGGCTAAATGAGGTCATTAGGGTTAGCCCTCATCCAATAGGGTTGGTGCCCTTCAACGCACCTTCTCTCTCTCCACCGTGTGAGGACACAGGGAGAAGGTGACCGGGCGCAGGTCCGGGAGAGTCCTCACCAGTGGCCCAATTAGCTGGCACCTTGATCTTGGGCTCCCAGCTTCTAGACGGCAAGAAAGACATTCCTGTTGTTTAAGCCACCCGGCTAGGGATTGGTTTGTTTAGCAGTCTTAGTTCGTTTTCTGTTGCTTCTATTGAAATACCTGAAACTGGGTGATTTGAAAAGTAAGGGAATTTATTTTTTACAGTTCAGGAGGCTGGGGAGTCCACTGTCAAGGGGGCACATCTGGGGGAGAGCCTTCTCTGCAGCATCCCGAGGCAGAGCGGCTTCACACAGTGAGGGGCTGAGCGGGGCAGCTCAGGTCTCTCTTCTGCTTCTTATAAAGGTTCCTCTTCCATGGTAACCCATGAACCCATTAATCCACAAATGGATTAATCCATTTATGAGGGCAGTGCTCTCATGACCCAATCACCTCTTACAGGCCCCACCTCTCAATACTGCCATACTGGGGACTCAGTTTCAACAAGAGTTTTGGAGGGTCTGTGCATTCAAACCGCAGCACAGTCTTAGAAGAGTAATACATCATCCAGTGACAAATCTGAAAGCCAAAAAAAGACAGGAAGTCTCAGGGGACAAGAGGACCCTAAGGGCCATCTCAGACGTCTGCCTCTCCCTCTGTGACGGCTGGCCTCCTAGGGCCCCACCCAACTCCCCCCTAGGGACCTGGCCAGCGAATTCACTTGGTTTGTGTGTATATGTGTCAACTTTTATATTTTGTTTGCTGTAATGGGGGAATAGAAGCTGAAGGAGATCCACATCCACCTTTAAGCCTGCACTTTGTCTTTTTTTGGAGACGGAGTCTCTCTCTGTCGCCCAGGCTGGAGTGCAGTGGCGCAATCTCAGCTCACTGCAATCTCCACCTCCCAGATTCAAGCTATTCTCCTGCCTCCTCCTCCCAAGTAGCTGCGATTATAGGTGCTCGCCACCACTATGCTGGCTCGTTTTTGTATCTTTAGTAGAGATGGGGTTTCACCACGTTGACCAGGTTGGTCTTGAACTCCTGACCTCAGGTGATCCACCTGCCTCTGCCTCCCAAAGTGCTGGGATTATAAGCATGAGCCACCATGCCCAGCCCGGCCACTCTGTCTTTTTGTGGAGTACCCTTTACCTGTGGGCTAAAGTCAGGCGTGACCCCACCGTGGGCCACGTCATGTGCGACCCTGGGAATCTTCTGGCAGGCAGTAAACAGCAGGGAAGGGATAAATTGTTAATAAACTGAATCCTGTTTTCATGCAAATGCACCTGCTATTACAGAGCCAGAGTATAAGAACTGCAGAATATTTATGACAGAGAGAAGCAGGCCTGTTTGGAAACAGACGTTTTATTAGGTTCCCGTGAGGCACCAGCTGCTCTTTCAACGTTTCTATTTCGGGGCTTTATGTAGAAAAGTGATCGCTCTATAAATAGCAGGGCAAGCAAAGTTAGGAAGGTGGCTGTTGACATGTGAGGGGCCGAGGCCCAGAGCCAGAGGACACCGTGTGGCTCCTTCCCCCAGCCTTTCGGGGTGTCCCGGCTAGACTGTCCCCACGGAGTGATCGGCCTCGGTGACTCAGGAGTTCCGAGCTCTTCTTTCAGCACGACCTCCCAGCCTGCCTCTGTCCGCCTCCCATTCTCCTTACGCTTTTTAATCTTTACATTTCTTTCTTTGCTTTCTTATTTTGGAAGAAAATTCACACCTTGGAAAAGTTGCAAGAATAGTAAAAGGCCCACCTGTGTATCTTTCCTGTGAGTTTACAAATCAGTGTTTTGCTTTTCTCTCTCTCTGTATAGATATTCTTATTTTTTGCTGAATAGTTTGAGATTAAGAGGTAGGTATGATGGCTCTTCACCCTTAAATACTTTAGCAACTCCTAGGAATAAGGACTTTCTCTTACATAACCACAGTATGTTTACCATATGCAATCTTGTTATCTAACGTAAAGTCCGGATTCACATTTCACCAAATGTCCCAATGCTGGTCATTGTATTTGTATGTCCAGTAACCTGGAACAGCTCTGTAGGCTTCCTTGAAATGGCATGGCATTGGTATTTGGATCAGTTAGACTCTGACCAAGAGAAGCAGAATGGTTACGAAGCTAAAGGAATAAGAGATTGACTAGAGGGTGCATCCTTGCCCCATCGTGGGAGGAGCTGGGAAGTGAAATCTGGGAGGGCACTGTGTGGGGTCAGAGGCAAGAGTTCACTTGGGACCCGCCGGGGGAGCTGGTGGAGACATCTGTGGAGGGCTGTTGCCTTTGACCCAGGGTGAGTTGTGGGGAGGAGGGAACAGGAGAAAGTGGCACCTGCGGGGACACAGTGGCCATCTCTATCCCCACCACACTGGTGCCCTCCACCACAGAGCTGCACCTGAACCTGGTCCAGCACTTGGACTGAACCAGGTGCAGGTGTGACTGAAGCTGAAGATGAGAATGAGTGGAAGCCAGAGGTGACAGCAGACTGGCTGTGGCGGATGGCATGGAGGTGACTCAGTGGACAGTGGCCATGCGTAAGCCTTAGCCAGCCCCTCCCGCAAGCCCCTCCACCTCTGCGTCCCAGCTCCTGTGCATATTTCCCCCTCAGCCGGCCCTAGCCATTTGTCCTCTTGTGAGAACGAGTCTGCTAAGTGCAGGATGAGTGGACATCCTTGTAAGTTCCCTTCAAGTCTCAGCTTACACATCAAAGGACACATTCCCTGGCCAGGCGGAGCCCCAGCCGTGTGCCCGGGGCACCTCACACTGCCCTGATCACGCATCCTTCACCTTTTTTGCAGCTGCTCGTCCTCTGCAGGATTGTAAGCATTCCCCGGGAGCCAGGGCCCAGCCTGTTTCCAGCTATGTCTCCGGATCTAGCCCCAGTGGCGCTGCAGAGTCCTCACGCACGAAATAATTGACAAATGAAGGGATGGACCTGGGTCTGCTTTTCTGAAAACCATCTTAAGGCTGCTTGGGTGATGACTGGTACTTTTTGGTTCTAACGATGAGGAATGGCTCTGTAGATGGGTTCTCATGGATTAGACCTGCCCAAATCTAACCACCTTCAGTGGTGACTTTGTCTTGGGACAGAATTGTTGTAAGGAGGCAAGGTGGGGCAGGTAGGGGGCCCTCAATTCCATAGGCTGATCACTACTGGGGGACAGTCTAGCCTGGACACCCCTAAAGGAGGCAAGGTGGGGGAAGCGGGATAGGGGGTGGGTCCTCAATTCCAAGATACAAAAGGCCCAATGTAAGTATGTCTTAAACAAGGTGGGAGTTTATTTCTCTCATATAAACCAAGTCCAGAAGGAAGTGATCCCCTAAGTACCCAGGGGCCCAGAGTCCCCAGATTCACAGCTCTGTCCTTGTTAAAGAACTGGTCATTCCTCTTCCTCATGGTCGGACATGGTGACACCCACATTTCAGGCAACAGGAAGGAAGGGGGACAAAGAAGAAATGCCAAGTGCACCACAGGGCACTTCGGCTTACTTCCTGCTCCCTAGCCCTTGCTCCCATGGCCACATCTGGTGGCAAAGGAGGCTGAGAAAGCGGTGTTGATTCTGGGAGGCCAAATGCCCAGGTAGACATGCTGCTGCCATGGAGGACCAACAGGAACGGCTTTGGCGGGCACCAGCAGGCAGTGCCCGGCTGTGTTTTGGAGAAGGCCCGGGTCTTCCTTCTCACTCCCTCTTTCATATGCAGAATGGGCAGGAGATCGGAGGCCCCTGGCCCTGTGTTCTCATGTCAAGAGAGTGAGGACGATCACCTTCAGCTTTTCCTAGAAATGGGGCAAGTTGGTAGCCTTGTGTTGCGATTGGATTATTTGTACTGAAAGGCACGAAGTTGTCCATGATACAAATATCAATAAGGAGGGAGTAGTTGGCACTTAAATGTATCGGAAAGAAAACAAAGACACAACTTCCCAAAACCAAGGGAAGTTTATTGTGATTCCAAGGCCATGGTGAGAAGACAGAGAAGCCTGTGTTTGTACGCAGGGTCATGGGTTTATCACGGCCGCTATGTGGCCATTTTTGCTGCATTGCAGTTGAAGAGTGCATTTACTGTAGGGTGGGAATCTTAAATCTCCCTTCCAAAGCATGGGTCTCCAGAGAGCATGTTAAAGACAGAGAACTGTTCCCCAGAAGGCAGATTCGAAGCTGCTTGTAGCTGAGTTTATTTTGTTTGATTAAGAAATGCTCAGCCAAAGATTTCCTCCTGTTCTCGTGCTTTTGGACTTGAGAACGTAGAGAGTAAGTTTGCCTCTGAAGAGAACATCCAGGGGGATGTGAACAAGAGATCCTCCCTGTGGCTTGTCCCTTTGTTGCCCTCTGGGGTGGGGGGTGATGGCTTTGGGGCCCAGGTGAATCACCCTAAATTCCAAGTGGTCAGTGAGGGGTGGAGGAAGGTGAGGTGGGAATGCTGTTTGGTAAAGGAGGTGCAGCGTGCTGTCGCGTCAGCTGAATTCCACTTGAAAAATGAAATGCTGATCCTGGGGGCCTGGGCTATTTTTATTCCTGCCATTGCCACTGTTGCCTGGGAGCTGGCATACACAAGTGTGTGCCATTGTGCTGGGCATTGCAGGGTTGGGGCTTGTCTTATTCCATTTTCTGTTGCTTCTATCAGAATACCTGAAATTGGGTAACACACTCTTTTTTTTTTTTTTTTTTTTTTTTTAAAAGAATTTGTTTCTTATAGTTCTGGAGGCTGGGAAGTCTCAGGTCCAGGGGCCACATCTGGTGAGGGTCTTCTTGCTGTTGGGGACTCTCTGCAGAGAATGAGATGTGCAGGGCCTCACATGGTAAGGGGCTCCATGAATGCGCTAGCTCAGGTCTCTCTTCGTCTTCTTAAAAAGCTGCCAGTTCTACCCCCATGATAACCCAATAACCTGCTAATCCATTAATCCATGAATAGATCAATTCATTCATGAGGGCAGCGCCTTCATGGCCCAATCACCACTTAAAGGCCCCACCTCTCAGTACTGCCACATTGGGCTTACATTTCAACATGAGTTTTGGAGGGAACAAACACTCAAACCATAGAAGGGCTTATTTTTTTTAGCTCTATCTCCTTTCCTCTAAGCCCTTACGCTCTTTGGCAGGCCAGAGAGGCAAACACGGGAATATGATATAAGTCCATCAATGAAGGGAATAAAATATAAAGCATTAGCCACCCCCATTAATTTCGTGCATACTGTGAGGTCGGTCCGGAATACACAGGTCTCAATTCATCCTCTGACAACGGCCACAAAGGGCAGAAATTGTTTTCTTACTTCAGAGATGAGCAGAACGAGGTTGTGGATGGAACTTGCCTTCTGGTCTGTGTGCGACGGGATTGGGGCTTGCAGTGGGGCAATCAGGAGGCGGAGCAGCCCAGTGCATTAACACTATCATTGGGCATTTGTACAGGAAAGGGAAGGTGCTCCCCCTCAAAGGTGGGGGCTTTGAGGGCTGTGATGGGTGGAGGGCACAGCGACATCCCATACTGTATCGCCTCCACCCCACACACAAGCCAGCTCAGGGCAGCCTCTCTACCCTTAGAAGTAGCGACTGTGCTTGACAAGGGCCCTCTAGCTGACCCTGCCCCGGCTTTCCTGTGGTATTGTTTATGCCAAGACAATATCAGCACTTTAGCTTTGGGTCAGAATACAGAATTCACCTTGGAGTGTGAGGTCTCCTTTCCAGAACGTTTCCCTTTGAGTGCACACCACCAGTTTAACCCTTCATCATTTGGATCTGTGACTTTTTTCATGTCTACTGGTTTCTTACGCTCTGGAGAGGAGGAGGCACACAGTCCGCCAGTCCTCTGCCAACAGCAGAGAGCAACAAGTTCTTCTAGGCCGATTGACAGATTTAATAATAAAAAAGTTACTTCTTCACCTGTGGTAAGCAAGGTAAGCAATGGATTGCTGGGTCCAATGGTATTTCTGGTTCTAGCTCTTAAAAGCAGCACCTTTATTTCGGTAATCATTTGGTTTTTATTTCCTCCCGTGGCTAAAAAATACATGAAACAGTACACCCTTTACTTTTGCCGAGCTATTCACAGGCCAATGTATTTCCTACTACACCGGCCTGTGTATCTTCCGTCCTAGAAAACAGATGCATGTAAGCTGTGGTTGCACAGAAGCAGCACTACACAGACGCTGCCCATTGCATCCCCAGTGCAAACAGTGAGTTCTCATTCATCAGATAATTATTTTTACATGGCCGTGCATAAATAGTCGGCAGGTTCTGCCCCAAGGAGCCTTTGTTTCAGGGCTTTCCCACATTTTCTTCCAGCTGTTTTCTTGTTTCAGTGAATCAAAACATTTCTAATGTGGCTACTACGTACTACAAGCAATATTGAAAATGTATAAATCATCGTCCCTGCCGTTAAGGAACTTACAATCCGGTTGCAACTCATAATCAAGTTGTGAGGCCAAAAAGAATCAAGAGCACACCAAATAACCCAGAATTATAAAGGCAATACAGCAGCAAAACCTCCCTTTCAAACTGCAGGTTGGAATCCATGAGTGGGTGGGTTGTCAAATCAGTTTCATGGGTCACAGTCAGCATTAAAAAAATAACTAGACTAGGAAGGGTCAGAGTATCTCCAATGCAGTAAGAATAAGAACTCTTTTTTGAAAATTTGGTTCTGTCTTACATATAAGGATAATCTGTTTCTGGCCAAGTGTGGTGGCTCACGCCTGTAATCCCAACATTTTGGGAGGCTGAGGCAGGAGGATTCTTGAGGCCAGGTTCAAGATCAGCTTGGGCTACATAGTAAGACCCCATCTCTACAAAAAATTAAAAAATTAGCTGGGCATGGTGGTGCCTGCCTGTAGCCATAGCTATTTGGGAGACTGAGGCAAAAGGATCGCTTGAGCCCAGGGGTTTGAGGCTGCCGTGAACTATGATTGCACCACCGTACTCCAGCTTTGGTGACAGAGTGAGACCCTGTTTCCAAGAAAACAAAAAAAGGATAATCTATTTCTTACTGTGGCTCATAGTCAAATGTTTGAAAACTTCTGATATGTGATGCATGAGATGAGCCAGGCCTGGCACGTGAAGGAATGACACATGAAGGATTCTTACCTTGTGTTTGGGCCATGGACTCTTGAGAGCCATGTGAACGCTACTGGGAGTCTCTCCCTTTCTGGCACACACAGTGCCTGGCATTGTGCACATGATCTTGGTAGATCTTTTTTTTTTCGAGATGGAGTCTCACTCTGTCACCCAGGCTGGAGTGCAGTGGCGTGATCTCGGCTCACTGCAACCTCCACCTCCTGGGTTCAAGCGATTCTCCTGCCTCAGCCTCCCGAGTAGCTGGGATTACAGGCATATGCCACCACTCCTGGCTAATTTAAAAAATATTTTTAGTAGAGACAGCGTTTCACAATGTTGGCCAGGGTGGTGTTGATCTTCTGACCTTGTGACCCACCCGCCTTGACTTCCCAAAGTGCTGGGATTACAGGTGTGAGCCACCGTGCCCGGCCATCTTGGTAAATCTTGATGGACTCCACAGCCTATTCACAAGTCCTGGCTAAATCCCTCTGATCTAAACCAGCAAGAAACAGGAGGCTGGAGGAGATAAAGGACTGATGTCTCCCAGGGCCTTGGATTTCTGATGAGGGGCAAACACCATCCATCTCCCATGGGAGATCAATGAAGGCTTCCAAGGAGGAGAAGCTCAGCATCCAATTCATATTTTAGGAAGATTGTCCTGGAAACACTTAGAGGCCAGAAGTCCAACTTCGAGGCTACTGTCATAGCTACGTGAGACATGGTGGAGCCCAGGTAGACAGGAGAGCACAACTGTGAGAAGTTTTTAGAATAAAAAAAATTGGCAGGGTGTGGTGGTTCACGCCTATAATCCCAGCACTTTGGGAGGCCAAGGTGGGTGGATCACGAGGTCTGGAGATCGAGACCATCCTGGTTAACATTGTAAAACACCATCTCTACTAAAAATATAAAAAATTAGCTGGGTGTGGTGGCACGCGCCTGTAGTCACAGCTACGCGGGAGGCTGAGGCAGAATTGCTTGAACCCGAGAGGTGGAGGCTGCAGTGAGCCAAGATTGCACCTTTGCACTCCAGCTTGGGCGACAGAGTGAGACACCATCTAAAAAGAAAAAAAAAAATCACTGGACTTGGTGTGTGTTTGGCTATGGGGAGAGGCGAGGGAGGAGGAGTTTGGGGTAGTTCTTGGGTTTCTAGCGCTGAGTGGACAGTGGTGTTCATTGCTGAGTCTGGAATTAATCTATGAAGAAGTTTGTGGAAGAACAGGAGGTTCATTTTGTAGTTAAGGGACTTGCATGAGTATATAAGCCCAGTATATTCCCCTAGCATTCTTTCTGCAAACAAAGGTCTCTGTGACACTAGAGAGCAACTCCAAGTTAGGGAAGGGCGGGGTGGAGGGCGGGGCTGGAAGAGAAGGGGCTCATACTTTGTTTGCCAGCGTGTTCTTTGGCCAGCGGTTTGGTGATGGCAACAGGAGTCCCTGAAAGGCTCTGGGAGCTCTGTTCACAATAGAAACGGCAGGCGAGGCATGTTGGGGGGAACTGGAGCAGGGAGCGAATGATTCTTGAAACAAAGCTGGGGCCTCTGGAGGCGAGGGGTCTGCGCACACAGAGTGGCTTTGGAAATACAGGAGAAGGCGGCCCAGGAGGGTGCTGGGAGGAGATGCGTGACAGTCACAGCAGAGAAGAAGGCCCAGCAGGCCGTGACGAGGGGCAGGGGACTGTGTATACACACCCAGCCCCACCTGGGTCTGCATTCGGTGGGTTTGACAGCCCCACTCCATAAGCACCTGCCAGGAAGGGCCTTAACCTTAGCAGCGTGTTCGCAGCCTGTGTCCTGACTGTGGCTTGCTGTGCTTCAGATGACCCAGCCACGGAGCTGTTGCTAATGGCCTGGCCCTGAGCCCTAGTGCTTGGTGCTGTCCATCGGTCGTGACCCCTTGTTTCCCCTGTGTCCCCTGCCCATTGACCTACATTCGCTCTCATACCCTAGACCGAGCTTCCTCCATTCTGTCCATTCTGTCTGGGTCACACCTTGTCTCCTTCAGGGCCCTGCCTAGCCTGGGCTCCTGTGGCCTCATTTCTGCTGGGCTCCATTGAGTCTGCCAGCAGGAAACAAACCCAGGACCCCCCAGCCTGCTTCAGGCTCAGGAACCTGAATTAACGACATCTGTGTCAGCTCTGGAGGAGAAGAAGGCAGTCAGGAACCTAACGCTCCTTCACTCTTGATAGGCACTACTATGAATCTGGGTTACAGTCAAATTTGTATGTGATTATCTGGGTGAACTCTTTAACTATTTGTTTGTAATACCACTAAGTATTTCCAGATGTCAGCACAACATGAAGACCTTGCTGCTGTGATGGGACATTCAGTGTTGAAACTTGTTTTTTAAATAAGAAAAATGCATACAGGGAAATTAAATCTCCCATCATAAAGATCCTGCATGATTTGCCAACCACAAGTTTTTGCTGGGCCGGGACCTATGTCTCCTCCCAGCACTTATTCCTGCTGCTCAGACTTCAGTGATAAAGTTACTCATTAGCTCCAGATACTAGCATTACCAGAGTCCTGTTCATTGGTTCAGTGATTTGGCACCCAGAGAAAAGCAAAGGCAATTTCAGAATTCTAGTAACCCCCCAAATAGAACCAAATAATAGTCCTGACCTCATGAGGCCATCATGAAAATGAAAGGAGACAAGGTGTAGAAAGCACCCAGTACAGCTCTGGCATCTACCGAGGTCTCTGCCAAAACCGCTGTCCCACTTTTTTTTTTTTTTTTTTTTTTTGAGATGAAGTCTCACTCTGTGGCCAGGCTGGAGTGCAGTGGTGCAACCTCCGCTGCAAACCTCGCCTCCCGGTTCAAGTGATTCTCCTGTCTCAGCCTCCCAAGCAGCTGGGACTAAAGGCGTGCGCCACCACATCTGGCTAATTTTTGTATTTTCAGTAGGGATGGGGTTTCACCAGGTTGGCTAGGATGGTCTTGATCTCTTGTCTTCGTGATCTGCCCTCCTCAGCCTCCCAAAGTGCTGGGATTACAGGCATGAGCCACCACGCCCGGCCGACCTCTCCTTTTTTTTTTTTTTTTTTTTTTTTTTTTTTAAGGAAGGCCATGAAATACCAGACCAACAGAGTTTCACAGTATCTGGGGCAGTGCCACTGAAGCCTGTGACATGGGTTTTATCAGTAGTTGAGAAATTGATCAAGAAGATGCTATGCAGGAAAAGAAACAGGTAAAATAAACAGGAGTTGTACAGCTGGAAGACCTCGGTTTGAATCTTAGCTTGGTTTCTTCCTACCTTCTCAGACTCAAGGTGGTTTTTAAAAAAATTATTTTATTTTGCCTGCGTTTATCTGGGCAACGGTCTCGTTTTTCCTATGTGACTTTTTCTTTAGGACGGGAAACGGGTCTGATGTTCCAAAGCTCAGAGTTCCAAACACCAGACTATATGGGTGTCCAGGGAGCAATGGAAGCAGTGGTCGCAGTGCTGATCTGGGAAATCTGAGTGCCTGATCCACCAGAGGACTTTAGAAATGTATGGTTCTGTACTTAGGAAGCGGCCAGCCTTTCTGGAGTTGGCTGTGCTTTTGGGGGAAAACAGCTGAAGAAATATAAGGGTTAGGCCAGGACCCACACCCAGGCCACCAGGCTAGCCAACCCCAAGGATATACTTGGCCTTGTGTATCCTTTGCTGGAAAATGGATTCTCAGGGAGGAAGCATTTGGTTGGATGACGTTCATTCTTGTCTCCCCAGGTTGTAGGATCAAGCAGACATTTTTCCACATAGAATGCTAGTTCTTTAAGACACAGGCTGGGCTGGGCACGGTGGCTCACGCCTGTAATCCCAGTGCTTTGGGAGACCGAAGTGGGTGGATCACGAGGTCAGGAGTTTGAGACCAGTCTGGCCAACATGGTGAAATCCTGTCTCTACTAAAAATACAAAAAAATTAGTCGGGTATGGTAGCAGACACCTGTAATCCTGGCTATTTGAGAGGCTGAGGCAGGAGAATGGCTGGAACCTGGGAGGCGGAGGTTTCAGTGAGCCGAGATTGCGCCATTGCACTCCAGCCTGGGCTACAAGAGCAAAAGTCCATCTCAAAACAACAACAACAACACACAGGCTGGGTGACATATTTCCTTCTAGTGACAATATTTCCTTATGGTGGCATTTTCCTTGATTGGCTCCATGCAGAATAGGAGGTTGTAGACCAGGAGGACAAAGTTTCTGCTGCGGCACCTGGCGTGGTACTTGATGCATGCAAGGTGCTAGACAATGTTTGTGACAAGGATGCACACGAAATAGTCACCCTTGAGTGGCTGCAGTAAAGTAGCCCTTGTCATGGTCCTCTTCTGCATTCATTCTTCATGCTGGGTGGCATGAAGAGAGAAATAAAAGCCACCTTTCTTGCCAGGGTCTTAGTACTATTCTGCTGCTCTTATCTTTCAAGTAAGGGAGAACATCTAAGAAAACTTGTCACCGTATTCATTCTAGAATGTTAGGAATTTAATGCTTCACCTGCTACGCTGAGTGGTCTTGGCAGGAGGTTCAGGGCTAAGTGGGCTGGGTATAAATCAGGATACTGTCCCTCGCTAGCTGTGAGGCTGTGGACAATTTACTTCATCTCTCTGAGCCTTAATTTTCTCACCTGAAAATTGGGGATGCTAATTAATACTCTTCCATCTCCTTTCCAGGTTTCACAGGATTAAATGAAATTATTAAGACAAAGCTCTTGGCTCAGTGAGGGCATGCGGCCACCATCCCAGTGCTGCACACTGGGGCCAAGAGCTGGAAAATCATTGACATGATTTTCTCTTTTGCCTTCCAGAGCCTATAACCTTTATGCCAATTGGCTGGTGCTACAGTAGAGGAAAAGCTTAGGATTTGTTACAGGAAAGGAGCTCTCCATCATTTGGTTACCTCGTTTCAAAACAGGGAGCTGACTGAAGGTAGAGTGAGAGCCTGTATTTTAGACAAGGAGAATGCATTCCGGTGATACAATGTTTAGCAGGGATGCTAAGCCAGAGCCGGGGGAGTGGCCTTCCTTCCAGCAGGCAATAACAGGATGCATTTTCTGCAGAGAATTTTAAAACGAGTAAAATTAACCAAATATTGAGTCGACTTTTTATGACCACCAAGCCCAGGCAGTGTTAGATAATATCCGTGATAAAAGTCATCCTTGTGCAAAAAAACTTTTGCTCTAAGTTCTGAACAATTGGTACAGTTACTGTTGAGTTGTAACAAAACAAGTAAGCATCTTAGCAATTTTAAATGTCTTCTTTAATAAGGAATTGTATTCTTTGCAGAAAGTAATTTGGAGAACGCCCAGGTATGCAGGTTTGTTCCCCCAACACATATCCAGAACCACGTTTCATTTTGGGAGTGAATTCATAGTGAACTGGAAGCATTCATTCTGACTGTGGTTGTAGTTTATGACTTCAGTCCCTGGGTACAACACATTCCTTTAAAAAACGGTGTATCAATTTAATAGAATATTATCCAATGGCCAACAAAAATAAGAGATTTATATAAACTGATACATAGTACAATACAGTACCTATGATACAATCTCCAATGTATAGTGGAGTAAGCAACCTGCTGAACATTTAACAATATTTTAAAAGGCGATGTGTGTGCATGTATATGTGTGTAGACATACATACACACAGATGCTTTGTACATCAACAGAGTATTTTTCAAAAGACATAAAAATTTCTGTGGCTTCAGAAGGAAGAATGATAGCTTGTAATTGTAAAGGCAAAAAAATAAAGTTGAACTACCTCGATTCTGTCATTCCATATCACTGCTGGAAGATTTTGTTTATGTTAAAAATTTAACACATGGAAGCACAGTAGGAATTGCAAGGTGTAATATTTTGTTTGGTGAGTACAAATTTTAGTTCATACATAAAATATTTTTCTGTGTCTGAATAGTATTTTCAGCATTGGCATTTATTTTTCTTTCCAAATTTTGAGTTGTTGATTTTAAAGATACAGGACCCATCCAGAAAGTAATTGCCATTACTGATTATCATGTGATCCTTACATGAATGGTTTTGTAGCACGCAGGGGTTGTTAAATGTTCTTCTCTCGGTGTCCGATACACTGTGTTCCACGGACTTTTAATCAAAAATTTAAAAATGCTTTTCAGGCATTTTTTAAATTTTGTCCTCACCAGATTTGCTTGGAGGAACAATTTAATCAACATTTCCAAATCGGTCACCTTTGGGGTCACGCTAGAAGGCTTTGAGTGATTCCAGGAGCACCCACCTTATTAATTCTACCAATGTCATACTGACTCCCATTTCCAACAGCAGCAAGGCGCTTCCTACTTACTGATACTGTGGTTCCTAGAAAAATATCATTTTATTCTGTTTTTTACACATGGGGTCTCGCTATGTTGCCCAGGCTGGGGTGCAGCAGCTATTCACAGGCACGATCCCTTTACTGATGGACTTGGGAGTTTTGACCTGTTCCGTTTCTGATCTGTTCACCCCTCTTAGGGAACCTGGCGGTCCCTGGCTCCCAGGAGGTCACCACAGTGATGCCCATCTTAGTGTGGTCACCTGATCAGCATCAAGCAATCCTCCTGCTTCAGCCTCCGGAATAGCTGGGACTACAGGTGTGCAGCCCCATTCCCCAAAAAATCCTTTTATTGTAGAGATGAAAGGCTAAACATAAATGCTATTGAGGCAGCATTTTGAGTGGCTGGAAGCTCGGCCAAAGGAGCAGGGAACGTCATTGCTGGGAGCCCTCTCTGTTCTGGTGAGGGGAGAATCTGAGGAGTCCACCAGGAATTCGAGATCCTGAAGTAAGGCAGAGAGCTCTTCCTTGGTGGGTACAAGAAGAGGAAATCAGGAGTAAAGCGTCCAAGGACCCCTCTCATCTTCCTAAGGTGGATCCTGTTTCTTCGAGTGGGCAAGGCTATGCTTTGGTCATGAAATTGAAGGCAGAGCCACTTCACACAGTGTACGGCAGGTCTTTTTTCATCCCCTTCCCTTGGTGAGTGCTGCATCTAGGATTATAAAGGACCTCTCCCATTTCCTTTCTGGAACTGCATTAGGAAAGGTATTGTCTTGTAGCAAGGCTTCCCAACGTATGGGCTAAGAACTGTGCCAAATGCATTTCAGCTATGCCAAAATTCTGTGACTCCCACCTCCTTGGGGCCAGCGGCAGCCAGGAGTCCTGGGCCAATCACCAGCTTTAAGCAGCAGCCTCCCATTTACCCTTCCATGCCACAGAAATACTACTTTATACCTGGGCCATTTTGTGTAAAAGGTTGAGAAGAATGACCCCCAGGGGCAAAGACAATACTATACCTGCTGTTTGGGAGAAATGAATCTGTTATGTGCAGATAAGAAAAAGGTGGTGTGACCTGTTGTATGACATAGTGAAAATGATCTTTGGTGGTGCTATTGCTTCCAGACGAATTTGAGTGTTTTGCAACCCAGCATCTTGGGGGGTGTGTGTGGCTGGCTGGAAAATGCATCCCTTTGTGACGTGAAGCTCAGCTGTTGTTTCCCAGCCTGGGATGTCATACGGCCTTCTGCCACCCCACACCTCTTCACTTTCTCTTTCTGTGAAGCGTTCACAGATACAGCAGCTCAGTTCCCACGGCGGTTCTTTTTCTTCCAGAAACAAAGAAAAGGCCATGGGCTTTGGTGCCCGGTGATGCATGCCATCTAAGGGATATAATAATAAGATGTTTGGGCCCCTGTTTCTGGAGTAATAGCACCCCTGTGTTTGAGGTTGATGGCGACAGTTTACGGTTATTGTCGAATTGTGACCTATGAATGAAATCCAATTCAATAACTTCTTTTGGGGGATATCCAGCTGTTGATGAAACCATCCAGACTTCAGCCATAATCTGTTGAGGTCTCACATTCTCTTCCCATGTGTAATGAATGGAAGAGTGGAAGCTACAGTACCTGGGGAGGCTTGTCAAGTGCAGTCAGTCAACAAATGCTGATTGAACGGCTCCTGTGTCAGGCACTGAGCTATGTGCTGGGTACACAAGACTCGTGAGAGAAGCTCTTACAAAGGCCAAAAGAAATTTCTGTAAACGAAAGCTGAAGGTGTTTTGACGTCATCTAGAGGTGGTTACTTAAAGGAAAATGGATACTGCCTACCCTCCATGTTCGTAAATGTATGTGGCCTCATCCTCTTCGTACTGAAGGGCCTGCCTCTAACATAGGCAGAGCCTGGGGCAGGAGTGCAAAGAAAGCCCCTCGTTTGTCCAGATATTCAGTAATATAAATCAAGCCTACAAAGAATTTGAAAAAATATAGTTTGTTCTCAAAAAAAATATGTATAAAGACAAAATTAAAAAATAGATAAAGCTATAGTTTTTACATGACCCAAAGTTGGCAGATATAAAAAATGACTGAATCAGTTATTACCATACATGTTTAAATATTCTTTTGTTTTGTTTGAATCACTAACAAAATAAAGACTCGTAATTTGTAATGATCATATATTTACTTCCTTGATTTTTTTGCCTTAATGTCATCGTGATCACAGATTCTGTCATTACAATGAACATTTTTACATAATTTTGTTCTATTGATAGGAATGAGCTAAAAGATTTTAAAAATGTAAATGTATTTAAAGTGTGCAAAATTTGAATATATTTTCATCAAAAATGAGAAAATACATATGAAAACATCAAAAAGGCATTTTCTCATATCTATTTTCAAAGAAGTTCATTTTTTCTCATAACATTCAGATGAAAAGTCAAAGGCAAAATTACAAATTATAATTAATACGTATACAAATGGTAAATTAAAATTCTTTAAATAAAACTGAATTTTAAATTGGATTTTCTGTAAATGAAGTGAAATCTTATTAAATACTTTTGTAAGTCACACTTCACATTTCTACCGTCCAACTTCCAACCAGCTGCCAAGCAAAAGCAGCTCTGTTTGACATCACGCGCGGTGCACGCGGACTGACGTAGATACTGGCTTAAGAATAGCAGGAACTGTGAAACGTTGCATGACATTCCTCAGCTACCATGTACCATTGCTGCAAATACCACATTACTTCTTCAGTATCTCGTGGAACAGAAGACGGAGCAGGAAAAGAGGCGGGGGAATGATGAGCCGCTTCACTGGGCAACGATCATTCGTTATGTAAGAATCTGTTCATTCACGGCATCGGAGGGTAAAGGACATGCGAATTTGTCTTTTCTCTCACCCATGTTAGTCAGCAACTCAAATTATCTCCCACTCCAAAACACTGTCCCCTCCGACATCAGCAGCCACAGTGCAGCCCACAGACCTTCATGGCACCTGGAGGCAGCGGCTTTTCCTTACCCCTCCCCACAGAGACATAAGGCAAAAAATATGGGGAAGCCACGGAGAAGGGTTTTCCTGGTTAGTTACAAGAGTGAATGTTTAGGGTTATGAGCACTAGATCCCAAGTGACTGAGGGACCTCCATGAGCATCCATGAAATTACATTTTTTTTTTCATTTGTGATTGTGGCGCTGTCTAAACCACAGGGCTCAGGGAACTAGTCCCTTTTGCCTGCGTCTCCTCGTGTGCTGACTACTCATACAGAGCAAGACTCCGGTGAAGAATTCCCACTTGGGGGTCCTCTTTTTACCTTCTGGTAGCAGACTTACCCTTGCTCCAGGGGTTCTGGAAGAGGCGTCCTTCTTGGACAGAAGGGTGCTTTTAAGAGGCATGGCCAGCTCCATGGGTCATTTCTGTTCTGGTTGGCTCCTGAAGTGGTGCAGAGCTGGAGTAAAGGTTGTGTGGTCAGTTGGCCCAAAGAATATCCTTTTTGTAGTTGGCATAAGGTTATAGTACATGAATGCGAACAGCTGAAGTCATCTCTCTGGGAAGCCTCTGCCTAGGCACTATCTCAGGCTGGGTTGAACTCTGTGGGCTCTGTCTTGGATCTAAGCCGTGTTTGATCTTGTCTTTGCTCCCCAGGTTCCTGATCTCACTTCCTATTTGCTGTGCCTTCCCCCAGACCCGGTGCTCTATCAGTTCCCCTCCACCTGCTACCTTCACCTGGATCCCTGATTCTCGCCTGGCTGACTGTGATTCTCGCCTGGCTGACTGTGATTCTCTCCTGGCTGACTGTGATACTCTCCTGGCTGACTGTGATTCCCTCCTGGCTGACTGTGATTCCCTCCTGGCTGACTGTGATTCTCGCCTGGCTGACTGTGATTCTCTCCTGGCTGACTGTGATTCTCTCCTGGCTGACTGTGATTCTTGCCTGGCTGGCTGTGATTCCCTCCTGGCTGACTGTGATTCCCTCCTGGCTGACTGTGATTCCCTCCTGGCTGACTGTGGTTCTCGCCCGGCTGACTGTGGTTCTCGCCCGGCTGACTGTGATTCTCGCCTGGCTGACTGTGATTCCCTCCTGGCTGGCTGTGATTCCCTCCTGGCTGACTGTGATTCCCTCCTGGCTGACTGATTCCCTCCTGGCTGACTGTGATTCTTGCCTAGCTGGCTGTGATTCCCTCCTGGCTGGCTGTGATTCCCTCCTGGCTGACTGTGATTCCCTCTTGGCTGACTGTGATTCTCGCCTGGCTGACTGTGATTCTCGCCTGGCTGACTGTGATTCTCTCCTGCCTGACTGTGATTCTCGCCTGGCTGACTGTGATTCTCTCCTGGCTGACTGTGGCTGCCCCAGTAGTATTTTTCTCCTTTCCCAAAGACAGGGCAAAAGGTATAGAGAAGAGGTCTGAGTTTCTTGCTCCAGAGGGTCTGAAGAAGAGACCCAGAATGAGATCAACATTCCCATATAGAATGAGCATACAAACAAAAATTTTCAAAAAGTGAATGCATGAGTCGATGATAAAGCCCATGCAGCATTTTGGCGGGTGTCCATGTAACAGAAGGGTCATCAGTAGGATTTCTACGCCCAGTGTGGCAAGATGAGGGCTGGCCCAGATCACCCTGGCAAAATCTCACATTTTGAAAAAGTTGGAAGGTTCTCACAATGAAAAGCCCTCACTATAATGACACCCATGAGTCATCGATCCCCTCCATAAATTGAGCTTCAAGCCCGATGAAATTAGGTACGTCTAAAAACGCATTCAGAATGTATTGAAATTGTGCTGTAATGCAATTGTTCTCAAGGATCCCCGTTTCTCTGGTTCCACAGATGTTTGGGTTGGATTGCATTTTGAAATTGCTGTAGCCCAGAAAACATCTTCCTGCAGAAACAGCAGGTTCATTTCAATTCAATATTTCACTTTGGACAATTGCTTGACTTCGTTGAGCACCACATGCTGGGACTTGGTCTCCCCGGGACCCACATGCTTCCTTCTCATTAGCATCAGAGGGAGCCTCGGCAGGCAGATTGAGGCCAAGGAGAAGGCGGACCCCCACGATTCTGCACCGTGGCAGCATGGAGCATAGCTGAGCAGAAAACTGGTGCACGCTAATAGTTGTAAATGGTGCTTTGCGAGCCATATGCTGCCTCTGATTCTATTTACATTGAGACACACAACATCTTGTTATCAAACAAGGCAAGATGCGACACTAAATGGTAGGAGATAGCAGCCTCAGTAAACGGCGGCTTCTCCATCGTGCGCTGGTGCCTGGGTGTTTAGTCGCAGAAATTCAGATCGGAAGGTCATTGCTGGGAAGTGTGGCAATGCCATATATCCTGGACTGATGGACTGCTTTGGAATGTAAGAGGAGGCTCTCTCTGCACCCCAAAGCAGAAAAAGATTCAGGATTCTGCTGCCTGGCTGAATTTTTCCTCTAGGAACTGTTTGAGGCCCTTGGGCTGAGCCCAATGTGAATCCAATTTACCCTTAAGGGCTTTTCTGATTATGGACCTTGCGAAGCTGAAACTCTGGGCGTGGGGGTGGGAGAGACTTCAGAGGCTTATCTGTGAAAAGACATGGCTGAGACGGTGCAACCCAGAGGCAGGCCTGGAGGCCAGGTGGTGTCTGTGCAAGGATGGTGCCTGCTTTCCCAGTGGGGGAGGTTGTCATCCTGCAGTCATGCTGGGCTCGGAGGTGCTAGCGTGACTGTTTGCATGTGGCTCTGCCTGAATCCGTGTTTTGTGACTCTGGGAGGCACAAACTCCTCAGTACAAGTTATATGGAACTGAGGTTCCAGCTCAGGTTACCTGTGGCACAGGTGTCTCGGAAAGCCCTCCTTCTGGGCTGAAGGCAGCCCCTCCTGCCCCAGCAAGTGGAGCTGCTGAGAAAGGATGGAGGTTCTTTACTGTGTTTTGATTACATCAACCTCAAAATCATGTGGATTGAGGAGCAGCCCTGCCCTTGCTAAACTCCTCATTGGGAAGG
Source organism: Cacajao melanocephalus (assembly GCA_963573385.1). NCBI lineage: Eukaryota > Metazoa > Chordata > Mammalia > Primates > Pitheciidae > Cacajao > Cacajao melanocephalus. The sequence goes on from CAUYLG010061929.1 coordinate 69,788, forward strand.
TGTTAGGGTGTTGGAAATGTTCTTCCTTGTTCAGAGAGAATGTTAGGGCAGAAGGGGAATGTCAGCAGGTGACCCGGCAGAGAGGAGTGGACCTTCCTGTTTGTGCTGGTTGTCACTGGGCAGAAACATGGTGGCTGTCTCATGAGTCTAACCAGGGAGCTGGACTGGAAGGCTTTTAGGATCTGCTCTGAACCTGAGATTTTGTTAGGCCTGTCAGAGGGTGGGCACAGATGTAGTCTTCTGGGAGACCTGAGTTCAAGTCCCGTCTCCCAGTTTCTTGCTCGCTGTGCCTCCTGGGGAAAGTTACTTAACCTGTCTGATCACAGCTTCCTGATTCCTAAAGCAGACGGCTGGTATGAGGAGTAGTCTGGCTCACAGTAGGTGCTGAGTGCGTGGTGGTTGCTTTTCCTTCCTCTCCTCCTGCGAGCTGGCAGGGCCATGGGCACCACGATACTTCTACCTCTAGAGTTCATGCCCTGTCTCTCACAGACTCCACTTTCCTCCCCACATTGGGAGGTGAGGACCGTCCGCTCTAATGCCACTCAAATGGAAGGCATCGTTGCTCTTTGAGGACAGGTGTAACTCAAGGGTCCACCTGTCACCTGATTCTCTGCCAGGCCAGCTCAGAGTCTGTGGCCTCTGTCGGTGCTTAGGGACCTGAAGTGCCTGTGAGCATCATAGCCCCAAAGATGGCCGGCCTGTCCATGGGCTGGGTTTTCAGTCAGCTTGCATGGTGCTTGGTGTTGTCAGAACACAGGGTTTTTGTGAATCCCTCCCGTACTCCAGGGTTGCCAGATGAGATGGGAAAGGAGGTGGAAAGAAGGAAGCGCCTAGTCATCCTGACCTCAGTTAAAATCTCGGCTCTGGCTGGGGGTGTTGGCTCATGTCTGTAATCCCAGCACTTTGGGAGGCCGAGGTGGGTGGATCGCGAGGTCAGGAGTTCAAGACCAGTCTGGCCAACATACTGAAACCTCTATCTTTACTAAAAATACAAAAAAATTAGCTGGGTATGGTGGTGGGTGCCTTTAATCCCAGCTACTCAGGAGGCTGAGGCAGGAGAATCGCTTGAACCCGGCAGGCGGAGGTTGCAGTGAACGGAGATTGTAACACTGTACTCCAGCCTGGGTGACAGAGCAAGACTCTGTCTCAAAAAAAAAAAAAAAAATCTTGGCTCCTCTAGTCGTGAGCTGTGCAGTGTTGGGCAGGTCACTTAACTCCTGAGTCCCAGCATTCTAGTCTGTTAAGCAGAGATACTAAGGCCTACTTGGCAAGGGGGTGGTAAATATCCAAGGCAGTAAAGTGTCTGGCACATGGGAGGTATTCCATAATAATATCCTTGTTATTCAGAGCAATGTTCTCATGCCTTAGATCACTTACTTTAAATAAGTAGACAGGTGGTTCTCAAAGTGTGGCCCTTGGGCGAGCATCATCAGCATCACCTGGAAACTCAGAGATGCAAATTCTCCACCCAATACCTACTGAATCAGAGACCCTGGGGCTGGGGCCCACAACGTGTGTTTTCAGAAGCCTGCCAGGGGGTTCTGATGCATGATGAAGTCGAAGAACCTCTGAATTAATTAGAAATATTTTCCAGAACCACATCTTCCAAGGTGGTTTCTTTTGCCTGATTAGGCTCACTCGCCCCTGCATAATGTACGGGAGGGCTTACAAACAAGGCAACGAGGTCGGAGTCAACTCTTGTCAGCTGGGGTTGGGGAGCATTTGTTTGCCTGAATTCGAGAGAAAGGGGTCCGGGACCCCTTGAGCCTCATCTTCCTGGAACAGACAAGGGCCTCCATCAATGTTCTAGGTATTGCTTCTTACCCGCCCTCTGGAAGGACCGCCCTTCCTCCCTCACTGGGACATGTACAGACCCTGTGCTGATCGATCTGTCCTCCTCCACCACATTAGGGATACCTTCTCTCACCTTGGCTTCACTTCACGCGGAGGGGCTGACCAGAGCCTGGGTGATAGATTTGAATGAGATTTTCCAGGTACGCTGTGGGAATGTATTCTGTAAACGGATGCTGCCAACCCATCAGTTCTTTGCCTGAAGCCCAGACAGCATTATTAGTACCGTATGGAGACTCTAATTTTAGGGGAAAACCTGATATCGTGGTGTTGCCGTGCTCTGTCAAGCAGTCTTGCACAGCACATGCTGATCTCTTTCAAGTGGCTTGTTACCATTCTGATGCTGAATTATTGAATGGGCTACGTCCAGGCAACTCACACCAATAGCATTCAACGTTGAATTCTGGGACTAGACATCATTCCTGAGGCTTCCTAGGTGGCAGCCACTCCACAGGGGCCTGTGAGGTGGTTCGCATCTGGGACTGCCTCTGTTCTGAAAATAGAACATTTCAAACACCAACCCTGGATATTTTGCAAATACCCAGATGTCACAGCTGAATTCAACATCGGTGTGAATTGTGTGGTGTGGAGCGCTCAAAGATTTGTGTTTCTTTTCAGAGGTAGTGTGGTTTTGGAGGGAGGCAGATCTAGGGTTGAATCTGATTCTGCCACTCACTGGCTGTGTGAGCTGGGGAAAGTTACTTGACATCTCTGAACCTCATTTCCCTTATCCCTCAAGTGGGCTAAAAACTCCTGCAGGGGTCTTAAGTTACAAGAGATGCGACAGTGGGGCGTCTGGCCCTGGGCAGGCAGTCCGTAAGCTGTAGGTATTCTTGTTCTGGGGTTTGCCTCTGGGCAAGGCATTGGGAAGAAAACACATCTTATCCATGGAAAGCTAACTTCGGAGGAACTGTTTTAACGGAGGAAAATGAAAAACAATTTCAGAGCTAGAAAGCAGAGGTCCTTCCAGCAATGTTTGGGTTTGTTGTTTCAACATCCATCACAAAGTGTACCTCCTGGTCCGTCCCACAGGACACTTTCTGGACAGGAGGTGAGAGACGGTGTACCCTGCAACTGTGCCCTGAGCCACTGTCCAGCCTGACAGCCAACCGTGGAGCTGTCTCAAGGTGCTGGTGAGCTGGGCTGCACATTGTAACCTAGGAGATATGTGCCTGGAATCAGTTGACTGACAGCACCAAAAGCTTTGGCTAGCTGAGCAAAGAGTTAGAAGAATGGGTTCTTGACTTTTTCCTGTGATCTCATAGGTTCCGTCACTTGAACGCTTTGTGATCAATGTAGCTGTTCAGATGAAAGGGCTGGGTGAGAACATGCCTGCAGCGCCCTGTGGGCGGTCCAGGAAGCAGAGCACAGCGGCTGCAAGGGCATGGCTCAGGCGCAGGCCTGGCTGGGGATGGGCACGGGAGGCCCAGCAGTCCCGGATGTCCACGACTCCTGAGTGTGCACAGCAGATCAGGTACTCTGAATGCAGAGTTCGTGATTAGGTGAAGTCACGTGGGTGATTCCTTTCCTTTGTTTTTTCCTAGAGACAGGATCTCACAGGCTCTCCCAGGTTGAAGTGCAGGGGCACAATCATAGCTGCAGCCCTGATCCTCCTGCCTCAGCCTCCAAGTAGCTAAGATTGCAGGCTTGGGCCACTATGCTTGGCTAATTTTCATACCATTGTTTGTAGAGACGAGGTCTCACTATGTTGCCCAGACTGGTCTCAAATTCCTGGGCTCAAGTGATCCTCCCACTTTAGCCTCCCAAAATGTTGGGATTACAGGCGTAAGTCACCATGCCCAGCCCACATAGGCGATTGTTAAACATGAAGCAGAAGAGTATAATACACTTTTAAAATCTGGATTCTTTTCACCATGATGATAGTTGTTTAAAATTTTATCAAAACTTGTTTTGGGCATGCTTTTTATTTTGGTGAAATATCCATAGCATTAAATTGACCATTTTAACCATTTTTAAGTGTATCATTCTGGAACGTTGAGTCCATCCATGTAACCATCACCACCTTCCATCTCCAGAATGTTTTCACTTTTTCAAACTGAATGCTAACCCACTAAACACCAACTTCCCTTCTCCACTTCCTACAGCTTCTGCTGACCACCATTTCTTCTATCAAAATTTTGTTAAGACTGGAGGAGCCTTCTAGCAGATAGGAGAGTGTTTCCAGGACCTCCTCTTTCAACGATATATTTAAGAACACTTTCATTTTTTTTTGAGATGGAGTTTCGCTCTTGTTACCCAGGCTGGAGTTCAATGGCACCATCTTGGCTCATCGCAACCTCCGCTTCCCAGGTTCAAGTGATTCTCCTGCCTCAGCCTCCCGAGTAGCTGGGATTACATGCACCACCATGCCCAGTTTATTTTGTATTTTTAGTAGACATGAGGGTTTCTCCATGTTGGTCAGGCTGGTCTTGAACTCCTGACCTTAGGTGATCCTCCCATCTCGGTCTCTCAAAGTCCTGGGATTATAGGCGTGAGCCACTGCTCCCGGCCAAGAACACTTTTTAAAAATATATAGGACTTTTGTTTCACCTCTCAGATGTAGACACTAAATAAAGCTATGAACACATGTGGACATATGTGGCCCCTTTGGAATAATTGTACATGCCTTTATATTGCCCTTGCTGAAAAGAGCAATATAATATTTATAAAAGAACACTTACAAAGAAGAAAGACTTGGAGCAAACCACCGTCTTCCTGAGTTGTTGACAGCTGTTATTCAGTGGAAACCTCAGTGGAAACAAAGAAATATTGCAGCATTGTTTGAACATGAACATTTGAAGTGGCCTCCTTCCAAAGCTTGGCTGATTTAGGTACCCGGGATCTGTGGCCAAAGCCTCCTGTACTGTCTTGATTTCTTTCCTATAGCTATTGTTGACGCAGCTGTGGAAAAGTCTGGTGTGTATCCTGAATCTGCAATTGCTTCTACTTGCTTAGAGTCAACTATTTCTAGGTTATGTCACCGAGTCTTCCTGAACTGTGGACTGCTCTATTTACAGGGCTTTTTCTATATTGAGGAAAAGCAAGCTTTTCACGGTGGAGGAGACTCACCAGGAGTTCTCAGAATCTTAGGGGCAGTAGCAGCCAATATACAGATTTCAGTGAACAACCCACTGAAATGTGAAGATGGGAGGAATACAGGGCATTTAAGAGAAACAGACGGTTGTTGTTGATTTTTTTTTCCAGGAAGGGTAGTACCTCCACATCATTGTTTTTCTTCTTTTAAAAATTTGTGACAATGCAGCTTGGCCTATTTCGAGACCTGGATGTCCTTCTGTAGACTCACCCACCTAGCTCTGGTGCTGACTCACCGTGGGCCCTGCTGAGTCATTTCACAGCTCATCTTTTTTTTTTTTTTTTCCTCACCAATAACACGGGGTCCATAGTGCCTGCCCTGGTTGTGAGACTCAAAGGAGAAAAGCTAGTGAAAGTGATTTGAAAATCATCAAGCGCTCTCCACGTGAACTGTGGGGGCCCTTACAGTGTGCCTCTTAGGGCAGGCATGTCTGAGTGGGTTTGGAGTGGAGGCTCCCAACTGGGTGCCACGGTGGTTAGGGATGTGTGTTGGGGTGGTGATCTGCTCAGCCCTCTGGCTGTGAGCTGTCTCCTCCATTTATCTCCTATAAATATTATTTCCAAGTGGGCCATGACAAATGACAAAAATAGTCGGGAAGCCTGACGGAGAAGGGCTGGCGGGCACTGGTAGGAACAGCTGGAGAGTCTGGGCCAGGGATCCACAACACACTCTTTCCAGTCATCCAGCTCAAATGTCACTTCCTCCAGGAAGTCTTCCATCAGTCCCTGGGGCACCTGGCCTCCACACTGCCCATCCTGCATTGGGATTGTTAGGTATAGTAAACCCCAAGTTTCTCTTCAAAGAATCAGTATGTCAGTATGTTCAGCTCTCTTATTCTTTCTCTATTTTAAAGTTTAACTTCCTTGTAGTTTCAGTAAACAACTTTTCCACAAGATCTAATCAGTAGTTCACATCTGTTCCCATGGTCCCCTGCTTCATCCTGACTCATCCCAGTCACCTGCTCTGGCACCTGCTCTGACCCCTGCTTACCTGCTCTGACCTGCTCATAACCGTCCTTCCTGCCAGACTACCCACCCCACCATTCCAGCTCATACCCCTGCTCCCTTTAAACTAGCCAATTGGAATTAGACTAGACTGTGGGGTCTAACCCTAGCCAATAGGGTTAGACCTTTAAAAGCTCCCTTTAAAATAGCCAATTGGAATTAGACTAGGCCGTGCAGTCTAACCCTAGCCAATAGGAGAATAACACAGCAGTAGGGGTGGCCTCCGTCAGGCATAAGTAATCCTTCCCCTCCTTGTCCAGGTGTGCACTCGCCATTGTTCCATCTGTGAGCCGCACCCTTCTATAGAAGTAAATTGCCTGGCTGAGGAAGTTTATATTCAAGTGCTACTTCTTTTGTGGCATCGAAAACTCTACTTATAACGGGATTGCTCATTTAACTGTCTCCCGTGTAGACTGTAGATTCCAGGAGGACAAGGACAGTTTGTCCACATCAATCCCTGCTCCTGGCACACAGTAGGCCCTAAACAGAAAGAGTGAACACCCTAATAAGCACCCTCGTGGGTATGCAGTCTTTGTACGTATTTATAACTATGTCCTTTCTTAAGATTAGTTGAAGTTTTGGAAGAAAACCAACAAATAAAAGTGACATTATTTACAGTCTGGTTTCTCAGAGTGTGACCCAGGAACCAGCAGCAGTGGCATCCCCTGGAAGTCTATTATAAATGTCCAATTTCAGGCCCATCTCACATGGACTGAGTCAGAATCCGCTTTTTAGCAAAAGACCAGGAGATGTGTCTGCTCACTGCAGGCTGTGAGGTGCTGGTTTCAGGCATCTCCTCCTTGCAGGTGAGGGAGGGGAAGTCCTGCCCAAGCTTCTACTTCTGGATCTTAGAGCTGCAGAGCTCAAGGCTTCTCACCTTGAGGGGAGACCGCCAGCTCTCAGACCTGGAATTTCCCAGCTCTGGGGTGGGGTTACCGCCAAAGGGATGAGTTTCTTTAAGGGATCCAGGCAGAGGAAATGATGCATAGCTCAGGGGATGGCTATGGGCTGCCCCTTCACACCTGAGAGGGTTTAAGTCAGCAGCCCAGAAAGCAGGAGCCAGAGCAATGGAGTAAACCATCTGCCCTGGGGCTCTTAGAAAACTAGGGCTCATCTCGCCTTGTAGGAACCCTGGCCGGCTAATACTTAGACCCCTTTGCTCTTCCCTGACAGAGTTTTTTTGTGCCCTCTATGTGGGGAGGGGTATGAAGAGGCCTCTTTGACGTTGATTAGTCTGAATGAGTTCTAGATAAGAAGATTTCAGATCATCTTTCTCACCAACTCACCCTAGTATCATAGTCCTCCTGGTCTTCCTTATACCCAGCTGCAATTCATTCTCACTACCTTGTGCAACACTTGTATTATTTTCCCAGATCAGTATTTGACATTGCACTGTTATTTGACTGTGTACGAGCTTAGTTCTGAACCAGACTACTGGGTTCAAGACCTGGCCCCGTCAGGCATTCATTCAATAGATATTTACTGAACATTTATGATGTGCCATGCACTCAGCTGGGCACTGAAGAAACAGCGATCAACCTTTGCCCTTGTTCTAGTGGTAGACACCGGCAATAAACAACAAATAAGAAAAAAAATAGCATTTATTTCATCAGCTAAATGACCCTGCGCTTGCATAACCTCTCGGGGGCCTGATTTTTTGGATGTAAAATGCCAGACGATAATAGTGTTATCCTGAGAAGGTTGCTGTGAGTATTGAATGTATTAATACATACAGTGTAGGATGATACTTACAAAGAGCCATAGAAAACTGCCTAGCCAAAATAGTTACTAAGTGTTAAGCACAGTGTTAGCTGCTCTTGGGTGTCTCCCCAGCAGCATTCTGAAACCGTTTTGGGCAGGCATGATTGATTTTTCTCTGGCACCCCAGATCAGCCATGTGCTAGCCTGTGTCACCTCAATCTTCCCATTTGATGAGTGGGAATTTAAGTCTCCCTCTTCAGGTGAGGACGGACGGAGCAGATTGACATGGGTGTGCCTGCTGGGAGGTACTCAGAACGGGAGTCCTGGAGTCTTGCCTTACCCAGCTCTTGGAGGCAGCCTCCTGGAAGGACTTACATGTCTGCTGTTATTTTTGTAATTCCGGATTTACTGCTGTTGCCATGTTTGTTCTTTGAGAGTCCTTCCACTTCAGCTTCATGATGGATAAATCCTTGATCACAGTCAATTCCTCACACTGAGCAACCTTGGAGCAAAACGCTTTGAATCCGTGTTTACTTATGTCATCAAATTGAGCTTTCTGTTGTGGGACAAGGACACTGAACCAGCTGGTTCTGAGGCAGAAATGGGATGGGTGAGTGGCATCTAATGCCATGTTTAAGTAAGCGTGTCTACACGAGGGGCCATAGGCTGTCAAGAGAATTTTGTTCTGCAGGTATGGGACTGGGTGTGTGAGCTCCTATCGGGACACACAGGGGGACTCCTGTGGGAAGGTGTCAGGCCAGCCCAGGTCGGGGCTCATCTTAGACACACAGGGCCTTCAGACACAGGGACTGAGCTCTGGTTGAGGCTGGGGGCTTGGGAGCCCAGGATGTGTAAGGGAAGGGGGGCTGCCAAGCACTGAGTTTGGGCAAGTGTGGGCTGGCCTGGGCTATGGGGTCCAGAGCTGGGAACCACCATCCCTTTCCTGGGCAAAGCAGGGCCACAGAGCAAGGGAAGGTCTGCAACACTGAAAGGAGGCCTGGGGCACATCGTGGGTCTGGGGAAGGGTCAGGCAAGAGGCTGGGCAAGGGATAGGAGTGGGTCTGGAGGCACTGCCTGGACCCACAGTGTGTGTGTGTGATTGGAGGAGGGCACAGAGGAAGCCCTCTGTACAGGACAGCAGCAGTACTTATGGTCCCCAGGAAACCACAGGGAGAGACTCAGCCTGGGCAGATGTCCGCAGGAGCTGTGTGAGGATGTGGCTTCCTTGCCAGCCCTCAGGATCCCAGGACTACTGAGGTCCTTGAAAGTGGTGCAGCCTGCAGCCCCATCCCCTCATGCTCAAATCGTGGCCACACTGAACAGTCACAGAGCCTAGGTCTGAATGCTTCTAGGAGCAGAGAAGTCACTACCTCCTAACGTAGCCTATTTGATCCATTCTTGATTTTTTTCCCACCAGATTTTTTTTGAGTTACAACTCATGCACAATGAAATGTGCAAATCTGAAATGTACAGTTCAATAAACTTTCACGATTGCATCTACCTATGCAATCACTTCCCAGATTCAGATAGAGAACATTTCCATCATCCCAGAAAGTCTCTCCTTGCAGGCCAGGGCAGTGACTCATGCCTGTAATCCTAGCACTTCGGGAGGCTGAGGCAGGCAGATCACGAGGTCAGGAGTTTGAGACCAGCCTGACCAACATGATGAAACCCCATCTCTACTAAAAATACAAAAGTTAGCCGGGTGTAGTGGCACATGCCTGTAATCCTAGCTACTCAGGAGGCTGAGGCAGGAGAATCACTTGAACTTGGCAGGCAGAGGTTGAAGTGAGCTGAGACCACGCCACTGCACTGCAGCCTGGGTGAAAGAGCAAGACTCCATCTCAAAAAAAAAAAAGAAAGAAAGAAAGAAAGAAAGTCTCTCCATGCTTTCCCGCGTGAACAGCACCCTCATCACCCTAAGGCTGTCACTCTTCTGACCTTGATTGCCTTACATTAGTTTTGCCTATTCTTGAGAACCGCAGGAACAGAATCATAGAGCAGTCACACATTCGTGCTCAGCTGATTCTGTCTATTCTGATGGAATAGGTCTTATCACATTGAGCCTTCTCTGGCCAGTGTGCCTTTGCTCGCAGCCATCTTCAGTCTTTTCACGGGGAGCCTCCTGCGTGGGCCATCTCTCCCCTGCCCCCTTTCCACCACAACCCTCCAGTCCTTGCTTGTCCTGTCTGACCGTGTGAATATGCCGGCAGCCCTTGTGCCGTGCCGCAGCCTGAGGCATTTCACTGTTCAGGATGCTGATGGCAGCAATGACTCACCTGATGAGCGTGTGTGCCTTGTGTGCCTGTTGTCCTCAGAGGAAGTGCAGCAGAGCCAACAGAGTCGACGCTTCTCGCGCCTCACAAGGGAAAGGCATGGTCTGGAGTTTGGAATAGGCAGGTGACAGATTCACTGGCTGGCAGCTCTGTGATCTTGGAGGAGTCATTTGCCTTTCCTGAGCCTCAGCTTTCTCCTTCCCAAAATGCAGGGGTCATTTGGATGAGATGCTCTTCAAAGTCTCTTTTGATCCACAGCCTGATTCTGAGTCTTCCCTAGAAGGTTCTCTGATACATCCACTGTGTGTATGTAGTTCTCAAGCAAAAAGTTTCAGCTGTAGGTGTGTGTATGTATAATTCCACCTTGAAGTTTAACATTCCTGCAGTCCTAATTTATTTTATACCCTGGGTTCGAAAAAAGACATTTAAACAGTGGGAATTCTAGACTGGTGGAGGGCTGACCTCCTTGGATTGATTTTTTTTTTCTAGCTGACCTTGGGTGCTTGCCCTTACCCACAGGCAAAGGGCTATCTGGTGGTCTTCTCTATAGAAGGTCTCAGAAACGGATGAAAGGACATTTTTGTTTGGAGAGTATTTTGATGTCTTGGTTCAGTAGTTTCAGAAAATACGAAGACTCAGAGAAATCTGTATTTTTGGATTTAGTTCAAAATGGGGCTTTGGGGTCATGTGGCAGGAAGCAGGTGGTATAAGGCCCATGCTACCATCAGCTGCCAACAGTGGGCCAGCCCCTGGCTGCCATGGGTCAGAGTTGCCTATCTGTAAGATGGGTAAATAATCCCTGCTTCACTTGGCAATATTGTCATGAGCATCAGAAAAAACAAAGCCCAAGGAAAAGGCATTATTCCAATTCATCTTCGGCAGAGTTGGGTAAACTTGGGTTTGGTTAAGGATCAGCCAGGTAGTGACTTAGTCTGGTTTGTGTTGCATGGTTTAGTCAGAGTCCAGGACTTTTAGAGGGTTCTTTTAGTTCCTCTTCTTACGTAGCTTCCCTCTCCTCCTTCAGTTCTTTTCTCCCCAGCAGATCTCCTTCCTCTCACCCCTGTGCCACCAGGGGTGCTTTCTGACTAGTATGCTGTGTTAGTCTGTTCTCATACTGTTAATAGAACGTACCTGAGGCTAGGTAATTTATAAAGAAAAAGATGTTTAATTGACTCAAAGTTCCACATGGCTGGGGCAGCCTCACAATCATGGCGGAAGGAAAAGGAGGAGAAAGGCACATCTTACATGGCGGCAGGCAAGAGAGCTTGTGCAAGGGAACTCCCCTTTATAAAACCATCAGATCTCCTGAGACTTATTCACTATCACGAGACTAGCACGGGAAAGACCTAGCCTCATGATTCAGTTACCTTCCACTGGGTTCCTCCCACAACACTTGGGAATTATGGGAGCTACAATTCAAGATTTGGGTGGGGACACAGCCAAACCATATAGTATGCGTTCCTCCTTCTTTGCTGTCTTAAACCCACTCATCACATCTAGGAAATCCTCCCAAGAGTTTGACCTGGAGCTGACCCTCTGCAGCACTGTGTCTCAGGCCTCCAAGGAGGCCACAAGTGGGCCAGGCTTCACAACCTGTACACGTAAGCTTTTATTACTACCAGCCAGCTTACGGTATTTAGAACCATGGTATTCTGTGGCTAGATGTGACTTAGATTTCTCTTTTTTTAGAGCCAAGCTCTCCCTCTGTTGCCCAGGCTAGAGTGCAGTAGTGTGATCACAGCTCGCTGTAGCCTTGAACTCCTGGGCTCAAGTGATCCTCCCACCTCAGCCTCCTGAGTAGCTGGGACTATAGGTGCATGCTGCCACACCTGGGTCATTTTTGTTTTCTTGTATAGGCGAGGTCTTGCAATGTTGCCCAGGCTGGTCCTGAATTCCCAACTTCAAGTGATCTTCCTACCTTGGCTTCACAAAGTACTGGGATTACAGGCATGAGCCACCACACCCATCCCAATTCTGATTTCTTAATTGAGAGATGAACAAACTGAGGGCAAGAGGCTGAGCCATCTGCCCCAGATCCCCTTGTCAGTTAGTCTCCAATTTCCCTTTGCTCTTCAGGTCTGCTGTCTCTGATTGCGCTGCACTTAGTTTATCTGGGTGTACCTTGTCCCACTCATCAGCCTTTGATGAACTAGACGAAGCCTCACAGGGGAACTCAGTACTTATTTTTGATCAGATTAAATGCTCAATGCTTGTTTGTTTCATTACATGGAAGACATTAAGAACAGATACATCATGCAAGATGTTCTTGCCTGTGAGTTACTTGTTATGGGGCCCAGCCTTGGGCCACAGGACATAGAAACACCCCTCTCCCACTTTTTTGGGTAGTGCCTTCTGCCATTCTTTGTAACCAAGAAGGTCAAGGCCAAAGAGTGGTGGAGGCTAAGGGGTTAATCTCCATCCTCAGTCTTCTTTCTCTGTTTCCTGTGGACCAGACACCCTTGAAACATTACCTGCAAGTCACTGGAGCTTTAAATCGAAATGTCAACCCTCTCTTCATTTCCACTTACCGTGCTTGCCCCCACGGGACAGATTGTACTGCTTTTAATGTGGGTGATATCCTTTCTCATAACTCTTCTGTGGATGACTTAATCCCTGTAACATCTGCCATGTGGACCATGGGCTCCTGGGGAATAAGAGCTTGGATCTTACTCTTTCGTTGTGTCATTTGGTTCCCTGCTTCTGAACCTCAGCCTCAAAACCCAACCAAAACAAAAGGGAAAATATTTTTCTGAGTTCAGCATGACCTCAAGGGGCTTGGTGAATGGGTGGAGTTGGATGCTGGTGGGTGCTGACAGCTAAATGCATTTCTACAGAGGGGCGAGGGCTGTGAGTAGATGTCACCTTTACGGCAAGAATGAATGCGAAGGGACCTGTTCCTATTTCCAGTGTGGGATCGTGTATGTGTTTCTCAGTCGGGTCTGTGTGAGGGGGTCAGCTGAGTGCAACAGCTTTCTGTTTGCTGAGAAGACAGTGTTTGGAGCTTGCTGGGTCCCAGCGTGATGGGGCAGGTATATTGCACAAAACCACCTGACTAATTCCTAAGACCAGCCAATTGTGTCTTTATGGATCCTGATTTAGACAAGGTACTGTTCATTTGCCTAAAAAAGATGTGAGTCCCAGACCAGGAGGAAACTGTCAAGGTTTATTTCGCAACCTCCTTTAAAAGATCTGGAGTTGCCCTTCAAGGGACAGAGAGGTAATTTATAAGCCTTCCCTTTAATCTAGTTTCCAAATATAGTGGGGCTATCTCACAGTCAAGATTGCCTCACTGCCAAGGTCCACTTGAATTTCAGAACACAGTGCTCTCACCACAGAGGCCCGGGGCACCAGGCAACTCAGGAGAGAAAAACCCCTGTGGCTCCCCAGGGACCCCCAGGCTGCCATGGGGCCAGGAACATGCAGAGCCCTTGATCTCCTGAGGTGTTTCTCTTTGTCAAAGGGCATCTGGCTGGGCACAGTGGCTCATGTCTGTAATTCCAGCATTTTGGGAGGCTGAGGCGGGTGGATCACGAGGTCAAGAGATTGAAACCATCTTGGCCAACATGGTGAAACCCTGTCTCTAATAAAAATACAAAAATTAGCAGGGCATGGTGTTATGCGCCTGTAGTCTCAGCTACTCGGGAGGTTGAGACAGGAGCATTGCTTGAACCAGGGAGGCAGAGGTTGCAGTGAGCCGAGATCGTGCCACTGCACTCCAGCCTGGCAATAGGGTGAGACTTTGTCTCAAAAAAAAAAAAAAAAAAAATGGACATCCAAGAAGCCACAGGAAGGAAAAAGGAGCCCCTGCGGTCCCTCACCCAGTTGGTGCCTACCCACCCTGAGCTGGGGCTGGCTGCTGACCTTAGCCACGGGCTCCCTGCACTCTCTGGATGTGTGGCCTTGGGTCCCCTGTGCCATGAAGCTGGTGAGGATGGCCCGTCACCTGCAGGCTCCACCTTCCCACCTACGTCCCACTCAGCCTGTGCTTTTCAGGGCTTCCATGTTCTGCACCATAGACCCCTGGACTATGGGGGAACCTAGCCAGGGAGCTGTCAGCCTCCTGAGCAGTGCTGACACCCTCTCTACTCTCCCTGAAGATGCTGAGTCTGGGTGGGCTGAAATGTCCAGCCTCCCTCTGTTTCTCGGCAGGGCCTGGCTTGTGTTCTGGCCTCCTTTTGCTTTTGACCTATGCAACCCTCCTGAAATAGTTGCCACCCCACCAGACAGCATGTGCATCTGGAGTCCCACCCCCAAATCCCCGGCCTCAGAGGATGTGGTCAGTTTGGGGCACGGAATGGCCAGCTGGTTGTCAGGGATTGCCTGTAAGAGGGGCTGTTAGTCTCTGAAACATGATAGGGGAGCTGAGGACACCAGCTCAGTCGAGGAATAGTGAAATACAATCCCAGGGGTTGCCTGGCTCACTTGCCTCTTTTGAGGGCTGGCCCATCCCTAGCCTGCGTGTATGTCCTCGTGGGGCCTGCTGGGTAGTCTTCAGTCTTTCCCATGATCCCCTTGGGCCAAGGGATCCCCAGAAGGCTGATCCAGTTACTCAGATAGTTTAGTCGTGCACCTGTGCGTTTCCTTTCTACATTTGAGAGAATTTATTAAATCATTGCTCTGTACTAGGCTCTTGGGAAACAGGATGAAAAATAAGCATGGTCCTGGCCCTGGGACATCTCACCATGTTAGACATGGCAGGCAAGGTGAGAGGTGTATCAGCAATGAACGACTACAAAAATCTCCGGACAGACAGTAACAGACATTGGTTTTGTGGATCTGCAGGTTCTGGCTGTAGGTCTGCGGTGGTTGGCCAGGCTGATCTGACTCCGTGGTTTTTCATCCTGGATCCCAGGCAGGAGACTCTTCTTTTGATGATGGCAGAGATACGAAAGAGCGATGGAAACACACAAGGATTGTCAGGCTGAGGCTTGCAGCTGGCATACTGGCCCTCTATCCACATACCCATGCCCAGTGCAAATTATACAACCAACCCTGCAGCCAAAGGGTAAGGAAGCGCGTGCCTCCGTTGTAAGGCTGAGGGTGCAGGAGGGAAGAGCCGGGCTGATAATCCACCACTCGGGCGGTCACTGCAGGCGTGGGTGCCCCGGGGACCAGGTACAGACCGCAGTGGGGCATGAAGGAGCCTGGAACATGTGCTTTGGGAAGCTGGGGGCTAGTGCCTTGGGGCACTAGGACAGGGCCACGGGGAAGGCCACAGGTCAGCACAGGAATGAATCACATTGGCTTCCAGGGCCGGGGAAACCAGGCGCTCCAGGCAGGGTCTATGTAAGTGCTGGTCCCTGGCTGCACCAGGACCGTGGCTGGCTGTGTGGAAGGAGAGGAAGGCCCTGGCTTGTCCTGCTCCTGCTCCTGCCCAGGCCAGCCCACTGCCTCAGCCCTGGACAAAGGCCAGGTGCTGCAGGGCTCGGCGGTCCATGCGTCCGGAGAGGCATTTTTCCTTGATTTCTTTTGCCAGCCTCTGCTTCTCTGAGTATGGCACGAGAGGCTTCCCTCTCCTCAGCATGTGCCAAGTGGAGGTGAGTATGAGGCCTCCCCTTTGGGGGCCTGGAGCCATGCATCCGGCATCCTCCAGAACATGCTGGTTTCTCTGCCAGCCCCTTCATTCAGCACCTGTCCTCCTGATGGGTCTCTCTGATTCCACCCTTGACCTTCCTGCTCAAGTGACTTTCTAAAATATAACTCAGAATGTGTCACTCTCTTCTGAGCCCCCTCTAGGGCTTCTTTTTGCACTGAGGGGGAAAAAAATCATACTCCTTAAGATGGCGTCCAAGGCTCTGCACTCTTAGCCCTCGCTCTCCTCCCCAGCGCAGTTGGTGCCACTGACTTTGTGTGCTATGCTCCTGCTGCGTCACCTTTCTTCAATCCCTCCATGTGACGAGCCCTTGCCACCCTTTCTTGGGGCCTTCGCACCTGTCCCCTTTGCCCGGAGGGCTTCTCCTCCTACCTGCTCCAGTCCCCTTCACCTGCCACCATCTCATCTTGCTTGATGCAGCTGAAATATTACTCTTCTGGAGAAAAGTCCACAGCCCTCCAGCCTTCCATGAATGATGTCTATAACCACATTTCAGCTGGGCATGGTGGCTCATGCCTGTAGTCCCAGCACCTGGGGAGGCTGAGGCGGGCAGATCACAAGGTCAGGAGTTTGAGACCAGCCTGGCCAACATGGTGAAACCCCGTCTCTACTAAAAATATAAAAATTATCTGGGTGTGGTGGCAGGTGCCTGTAATCCCAGCTACTTGGGAGGCTGAGGCAGGAGAATTGCTTGAAGCTGGGAAGTGGAGGTTTCAGTGAGCCGAGATCATGCCACTGCACTCCAGCCTGGCCGACAGAGTAAGACTCCGTCTCAAAAAAACAAAAACAAAAACAAAAAACCACATTTCTTTGGTTTATAGTTCCTGAACTTTAAAGCACTCATTCCCTTGTGTGTGTGTGTGTGTGTGTGTGTGTGTGTGTATCTGGTTTGTGCCTCTCTCCTCCTCTGAAGGAAGGGAGCCATGTGGGCCCTCCTCACCACTGTGCTCTCAGAACCTGGTACGGAGCACATACTAGGTGCTCAGTAAATACTGGATGGATGAATGAATGACAGAGTGATGCCGTAGCGTTGTATGGGACAGAAGCTTTGACTTTTGATTCTGTTCACATTTAACTGGGGCAACCGTTGAGGATGATCCTTTGCACTTCTCTGAAATACTGAATAATCAATCATATGCACCTGGTCATAAAGCACATAAGAATTCCAAATTACTCCTGTTCCCTTGACTTTGTCCAGTAAGGCAAACAGATCCTTACTTTGTTGTAAGGCAAACAGATCCTGAGGTTGCATTAGAACACACAAAGATGACATAGGGAGTAAGAAAACTGATTTTAACCTCCTCATGTTCTTCCCTACATGATCCAAGCACATCTGGAGCCCTCCTGTATGTTCTGTCTTTCCTCACTGTTCTGCTTAGCACCTGGATCCCAGGCACAGTGACTCTTGAACTCCCAGCAAACATGGCTGCCTCCCTGTGATGTCCACAGCCAGCTGTGGAAACAATAGGAAGAACTGTGCAAAGCCCATGGAGAGAGGCAGGACCACAAAGCCTTCTCTATAAGAGAACTGGTAAATCCAGCCTCATGGCTGCTCTGAAGGGCAACAGTAAGTCCTCTAGCTAATCTGACCCTTGCATAGCCCTCAGCCCTAGATTTTGCTAGTGGTGAGAGTGTGGGTGGGACAGGCACCCATTGGTGGGAGTTGTCCCAGACAGGCCCTTGGTAAATGTTGGGCAGAACTGAGAGTCAGGCAGTGGTTCCTGAGGAAGAACATCCAGGGTGACACCACCGCTAGGCCCTGGTGATTGATGTTCCATGGCTGTCATCTCATCAGACCCCTGCCTGCCATGTACCTCTGTTCCTAGTTTGAGACTGTAGGCCAGACAAGCCTGAGAACAGCATTCAGATGAGCAGGGCCGAGAGGAACTGCACAGTCAGGCTCTGAGCCTCTTTCAGACCAAGACCTGCCTGAGCCTGCAAAGAGCAGGACTGATAGCAAGGGAGGATGCAGAATGATTATGAGGAAAGGCTAAAGGATTTCTTGGTGGGCTTAGTCCCACAGGAAATGGTATCCTCTACTGAATGAGTGCTCTTTGAGGTTTACCTTGTGTGTGCATGGAACAGAAGGAGGCAGAGTGACTCTGAGGGGCTCGGGGCTTGGGGTGGGGAGAGAGACTTGGGGACAGACAGGTCACTATGAGGAAGGCACTGTCTTTGAGGTTTGAGGACGTCTGTGCTAAAGGCTGAAGGCTGAGAAATGCGACAGAGGTGTCAGAAAAGGCTTCCTAGAGGAGCTGGACTTTGATCAGGGTTTTGAAGGATGTATCAAAGTTTTCCAGGCACAGCGATGGGGAGTACATCTCAGACAGAAGAATAACGTGAAGCAAATGAACAAAATTGTGACAAAACATGATCAGGAATGACAGGAGCCAAAAGAGACCCAGTGACTTGTTTGAAATGGGTGAAGCGTGGTTTGGTGACATTGTAGAGATCAGGTCTCTATCTAGACTGACGATACCAAAAGTGATTATGGTACTTTCATTATTAGGTGTTATTCTCATTTTACAGATGAGAAGGACTAAGGGCATTTCAATGTCTTTCCTGATGTCACACAATTAGTTAAGCGGTGGATGCAGATTTCAAGCCTCAAGTCCCTGGTCTTTCCATTCAGCCATGCGGCTTCCCTGGAAGAAACGCTGAGGGTCGATGGCTTGACAAGGCAAGATTTGGTGTCATGAAATGCAAAATGTGTTTCCTAAGTGGCTCTAGGGTCACCCAGCCTGAGGGCGGGAGGCTGGCAGATTAGCGAGACTTTCATACAGTTAGCACTGGAAGGCCGTTCCACGTGATGTCATGGGGTACGTCAATTAACAAAGAAGTTCCACTCAGTAAGTCTGGGAAACATTCAGTTAGACCTCATAGAAGACCCCTTCCTGCAGGACTTCTCAGAGTCTGCGCCTCGCTGATATGGGCTGTGAGTTTCTAAAAGAATGCAGGGTAGAATGCCAGTTCTCAATGTGTGGGCCAGAAGTTTCAAGGGTCCTTGAGACCCTTTCAGGAGGGTCAGTAAAGTCGAGACTACTTTCAGAACAAGACTAAGGCATCATTTAACCCTTTCTCTGTCACAAGCACACATCGGGATTGTCTAGAGCCTACATGTTAGTGCAACAGGCTGAAGTCAGAAGAAGTGAAACTCCAGCTCTTAAGCTGAACACTGAGGAGTCGGACCAAAATGTGGGACAATGCCACTCTTTTCACTGGTTATTTTTGTTTTGGGAATGGGGTCATTTTCACAAAAATACAATGTTAGCATGGAGCAAATTTATTATTGTTATTTTTAAATGAATGATTGAATATTTTAAAAAATTTCCAGTTTAATTTTATTGTGATAGGCATAACCCACATAAAAACACTTTGAAGATTTTGACTCTTTTTTTTTTTTTTTCTTTGAGACAGGGTCTTGCTCTGCTGCCCAGGCTGAAGTGCAGTGGTCAATCATGGCTCACTGCAGTCTTGACTTCCTAGACTCAAATGATCCTCCTGCCTCAGCCTCCTGAGTAGCTGGGGTTATAGGGGCATATCACCACACCCAGCTAATTTATAAATGTTTTTGTAGAGATGGGGTCTTGCTAAGTTGCTCAGGCTGGTCTCAAACTCCTGGACTCAAGCAGTCCTCCAGCCTTGACCTCCCAGGGTGTTGGGACTACAGGCATGGGTCACTGCATCTGGCCTACTCTTGGTAATTTTTAATGGTGCAAAGGGTTCCTGAAATCAAAAAGTTTGAGAACCACTGGGTATGTAGTATTTCTTAAACTTATTTGATGCAGAACTTCCCTCTCCACCCATTTTAGGTCAGCTAGCAACTATTAGCGTCTCTTGGCATAGTGTTCCATTTGGGAAGCATTGGAATACATAATCTATGGTGGAGTCAGTCAACCCTGAGTTTAAATTGTGGCTCTGTCATTTAGTAGCCGTGTGACTTTGGGCATGTTCCTTAACCTTCTGAGTCACGGTTTCCTCATCTGTATGATGGTGACAATAGTAGTAGTACTAACGTTACCTGCGCTCTAGGTTTGTTAAAAAGATCACGTGTGATGATAAACGAAAGGCACACAATCCAAACTAGCACCCAATGAATACTACTACTACTACTATTTGAAATAATAATATCACGTTATACGATGCTAGGTATATCTTCATTAAAAACAATAACAATAATAAGAGTCTATGAGAAATAGAGGAAGGGTTGACTCTGAATGGGAGTCAGAAGACCATGGTCGTTAAAAGAGATGGCTTCTCTGGGATCTGGCCTTGATTCTCCCATGAAAGAGCTGGAGGTGGCTTTTCCACAGCTGAACCAGTGGTCGGCAATGAGGGGGCCTCACGTTAGTCTGTGGCTTAGGCAGGATCTAAAATGAGAGTCTTACTCTGTCTCCCAGGCTGGAGTGCCATGGCGCGATCTCGGCTCACTGCAACCTCCCACCTCCCAGGTTCAAGCGACTCTGCTGCCTCAGTCTCCCAAGTAGCTGGGAGTGCAGGCATGCACCACTGCACCTGGCTAATTTTTTGTATTTTTAGTAGAGACTGGGTTTCACCATGTTGGCCAGGCTGGTCTTGAACTTGTGACTTCAAGTGACCCACCTGCCTTGGCCTCCTGATGTGCTGGGATTGTAGGCATGAGCCACTGCACCCGGTCGAGAAGCTTTTTTATTCTTGTGTAAGCAGCCTCCAGCCGTGGTGGGCACTGAGAATCTCTGTAGGCCGGAGAGTACGGGGTGGGCCCAGGCCTCCCTCAGTAGCACTCTGTTGGATGCGTCAAAAGGCAGGAAAACAACAAAAAAGTTTGCTTTTGTGGGCCACCTTTGTCCTGGACTGAGCAAATGTGTTGCCTCTCCCCTCACTGGCTGCTTCTGGGTAACCACTTCTTTGACCAATGGAGTGAAACCAGGAGGCATGTTTGAGTGTGGTGTATTTATAGCCGGGACGTAGGAAAGCATCATGAGTGAAACCAGAAGAAGGAAGCCAGGTAAGGGCCCCGGGGGAGTGACAGTTTGTGTGAGTGTGTGAATGTGCGTGTCCATGCACAGTATTTTTAAAATTGCGTATTTTTATAGGTTTCGGGGGCACAGGTGCACTTCGGTTGCATGAACATGCTGAAGTGGGGAGTCTAGGTGTTTGGTGTGCCCACACCTGAATGGTAAACACTGTACCCAGCAGGAGAGTGAACGCTGTACCTGATAACTGGACATTTTTCCGCCCTCGCTGCCCCGCCTTCTGCTTTTTGAAGTCTCATGATCCACTGTGTGTGTCCCTCTGTATCCAGCATTTAGCCCCCACTTCTGAGTGAGAACATGCTGTGTTTCACTTCCTGTTTTGGACACAATTTGATGAAAGCCTTAATTATTTCTAGAAGGAAGCCTGATTCACTAGGTCAAGTTAAGGAGCAGAATTTCTTTTTTTTTTTTTTTCTTTTGAGACAGTATCACTATGTCACCAGGATGGAGTGCAGTGGTGCGATCTCGGCTCACAGCAACCTCTGCCTCCCAGGATCGGAGATTCGCCTGCCTCAGCCTCCGGGGTAGCTGGGATTACAGGCATGCACCACCACATCCAGGTAATTTTTTTTGCATTTTTAGTAGAGACAGTGTTTCTCCATGTTGGTCAGGCTGGCCTCAAACTCCCAACCTCAGGTGATCTGTCCGCCTTGGCCTCCCAAAATGCTGGGATTACAGGCATGAGCCACCTTGCCTGGCCAAGGAGCAGAATTTCTTTCCTTCTTTAGTTTCCTCATCCGTAAAATGGGACAAGGGCTGCTGTCTTTGACCTGCCTCTAAGACACACCGTCACAAGAGTAGCCTTATGAGAAACTTTGCACAGGGGAAGTGCTCTAGCAGGCATGTGTTCCTTCTCCAATCCATAAGAAAAACCATGGAATTGCTGGCTGAGAAGAGAAAATAAATGTCAAAACATCAGCAGTTCACCTGTCTGTGTCATCCTGAGCCTTCTTTCAAGTTTCCCTTGCCGTGGTGCGATCACAGCTGAGAACAATCAGCCCCGGGATAAGGAGCTTCGGTCTGTTGGGCACAGAATGTCCTTGGCTGTCACGTGCCTCTCCTCAGCCGGGAGCCACTCCATGGCCTTGGGAGCCACTGCGGGGGCAGCTGTGGGCTCAGGGAACCATGGCACCTCCCCATGCTGATGTTGGCAGAGGTAAACATTAGGCTAAATCACTAAACAGGAGAGAAGCAGACAAAAGAAGGTGTTCTCCAGGGCTGCAAACGGAGCTGCGTCCTCACAGAGGAAGGCCGGTGCCCTCGGATCTTACTTCTGTTCCCTCGAAAGCCACATTTCCGGCTGGGCATGGTGACTCACGCCTGTAATCCCAGCACTTTGGGAGGCTGAGACGGGAGGATCACAAGGTCAGGAGATCGATACCAGCCTGGCCAACATAGTGAAACCCCCGTCTCTACTAAAAATACAAAAATTAGCTGGCCGTGGTGGCAGGCACCTGTATTCCCAGCTACTTGGGAGGCCGAGGCAGGAGAATCACTTGAACCTGGGAGGCGGAGGTGCAGTGAGCTGAGACTGTGCCATTGTACTCCAGCCTGGGCTACAGAGCAAGACTCTGTCTCAAAAAAAAAAAAAGAAAAGAAAAGAAAAGAAAAAAGCCACATTCCCTTTTATAGAAAGAAGTGACATAGAGGATAATGTCCACACTACATGATGTCCAAAAGGGCTGACCTAGCTTGCCTAGATGCGGGGTTTGTAGAGGTGTCGCTTGGCCTAGAGGTGCAGTGCCCTTATGTTTTCTCATGCCAGCTGGGACACTTGTTTGACAATGAAATGAGGTGCTATTAAGAATTACTCTGGTTAAGCAGAATAAACTAGCTAAAGGGGACATATGGCCACCTACCTAGAGGTCATGAGCGGGTGCTAGAGGACTTAGCACCTGGTGGTTTCCCATGGAAAGGTGGCCATGCCCCCCCCGACAAGGGTTTAGCACACAGGTGGAAATAGCCCCAACATCTAGCTGAGAAGGAGTTGGTCAGTGGCGGCATCAGGAGAAGGACAGCAGGCACTTAGTCAGTGGGAGGGGCCCATCCTGCGGACCTGGCTTGGAGACTCAAACTGGTGTTTCCATCCTGCCTCCCATCTTTCCAGCATCTCAGGCTTTTCAAAACACTTTCCCAGGATGCACAATTCCAGCAGAAAATCCCACCTAACCATCCAAGGGTGGCTGGGCCACGCTCTCATTTGAGAGGCAAGGACATTGAGGAGCAGATGTGTCCAAAGCCATCTGCGTTCAAGGAGTGAATTCATTCCTGGTGTTCGGCTCCGGGAGGGGTCTATCCATTCTGCTTCCCACTAGAACAGTGGCTAAGGCCTGAGTGTCTTAGAATGCACTCCTGCCTGACTGGCGACCCTCAAGAAAGTGTGGAAAATCAGAAAGGAAGAGTCCCACTGGGCCACAGAACAGAGAAGCCCGTGGAGGATAGAGCAGCCATACCGGGGGGCTGAGTGGATGTGGGGCTCAGATTTCACCTGGACCGCTTTGAGTCCTGATGGTTTTAGAAAACCGACTGAGACGGGGGCCTGGGGCCTGGGGCTGGACACAGGAAGGAGAATAACTTACTGCCCCCATGATTTCCTGAGACTGCATTAGGTCCGAGCCGAAAGTGGCCTTGCTGGCCATCCCCTCCAACTCTCTTATCAAAAAGATGAGGTGCCAGGCACGGTGGCTCATGCCTGTAATCACAGCATTTTGGGAAGCTGAGGCGGGCGGATCACCTGAGGTCAGGAGTTCAAGACCAGCTTGGCCAACATGGCAAAACCCCATCTCTACTGAAAATACAAAATTAGCTGGGCATGGTGGCAGGCACCTGTAATCCAAGCTACTTGGGAGGCTGAGGCAGGAGAATCACTTGAACCCGGGAGGCAGAGGTTGCAATGAGCCAAGGTTGCACCACTGCACTCCAGCCTGGGTGACAGAGTGAGAATCCATCTTAAGAAAAAAAAACGATGAGGAACTTGGCATTGGTGTGGGAGGAGGAGGAGGTGGCATGTGCCTACACCTTACAGATCATCTCCAGTTTGTCCCTTTAATTTGCAAAATATTCTGAGATAGG